>JAAAQI020159006.1:0-15836 GCA_011800005.2 Stichodactyla mertensii | reverse complement strand
TGCTAAGCAACCACCATTCTTGGGACAACCAGCCTACTTTCACATCAGAGGCAAACGAGATGTCGGTCCACCTTACATAGATTTAACTGAGCCCGCGTTCTTTCATATCAGGGGAAAACGAGTTGCAAAGCAACCACCGTATGAAGAGTGGGGCCAACCTGCCTACTTCCATATAAGAGGCAAACGTGAGGAATATCCACCGCTGGTAGACTTAACCGAGCCCGCGTTCTTTCACATCAGAGGGAAACGGGTAAGTATGAAAATGAGTAGGGAAAACTAGTAAACCAACTAAAGTACACCATGAATGCCACGTGACCATTAGCAAAGACTGATGGGAAATTAGACTATTATGACAAAGTCTGTTGTGCACTCGGAAACCGCTATTTTGATTTTCACGTTATTTCTCGATTTCTTTTACACAGGAACCAAGTACAGAATAAACTAGAGACTATGAACATTAGTAAAAACAATATTATGCATAAAAGTTAAAAGTTCGTACGCAAGATAGTAATGAAAATAAATGGACTGAACAAGGACTGAACGAGGCAAGAATTTACCTGAGACAAGCAAGCGTCGAAGAGTTATTAAACATTTAAGAACAAAAACGTTGGCCAGAAAAAGGTTCATAATTATTATTGGAGTGTAGATTAAAAAAGATTAATAGAGATTAATAAATTAAGAACAAAAATAAAATCACGATTAAAAAAACAATGAGTTTAAGGCGTCAATATACATAGTAATCTTAAATGAATCTGATAATGTTATCTCTAAAATAGAAAAACAATTTTAGTTTGACCACGAATGGATTTCATTTCGGATAGACCTTTACGACATATACATGAAAACGAAGTGTAAGGGTCTAGATTTCATGTAAAGTAAATTAAAAGACTGCGATGACAGTTAGTGAAGACAAAGTTTTTCTACAAGATATCTCTGGATCAAAACTTTCAGATTTTTAGCGAACAGTCCACGGAAACCTTGATGGTACTGCAGTGGACTTTAGAATGTCGTATTAAGCCAGTAAAGCTGTGTTTATAATCTTAATCTGAAGAAAAGTGCATGGAAAGTACAAAAATATTCCTATCACGGTACTGCTGTACGGAATTTGTGAGATGAAAAGACATTGCTCGACAACTTCGCCTCTACTTTTGATTCTGTCGGCCCTTAGGCCTTGTTTTCATGCTTACGTCGTAAAGGTCTATTGTGGTAGTATATCATTGCCACTAGCAAGTCGAAATGATGTGGCTAGAATTAAAGTATTTCTGCATCTTCTAGGAAAATCAACAATGAATTTTTAATATAATCTTTAATTGTAATGGTTATGGGTTTATATATACATTTACTAGCAATTGAGGTTAAAATTAAAATATACACACACACACACACACACACACACACACACACATGTTGATACATATGAATGCATAGACCGGATAATTATGCAAATTGTTTGAATTATCGAATCAAGGTATCAAAAACAACCAACTGACTCCAATGATTTCAAGCTTGCCTGATTATTAAGATGCAACCCAGAAACAATTCCACTGCCCGATAGATTACTCGTTTGCCATCAATCTCCTTTTTACCAAGGGTGTAACATTAAAAAGTTATTTTGTCGGATTGGTCGGAGAGGTCCCCGTATCTTAAATGCGAAACACAATTGTTGGTATAATAATAACAAAAAAAAACTTTCCTGCCATCGTACGCTAAGATATACCAATGGAAATGGAAGAAGACAGCAAAATTACGCAATAATTTTATAGTTACTGTTGCCATAGGGATGTCTTGTTTCCATAGAGATGTCTTGTTTCCATGGAGATGTCTCGATTATTTAGTCAACGTCTGGCCATCGGTTGCGTTAAAGAGAATGTAGATTTGACGCGATAGCTCGGGACCAATGCGACGAGAAGTTGCCAGCACTCCTTCGCCGCGCCGAACCTGACAAAAAGGAAAAATAAATAGAAATCGAAAATTCTGGATGAAAGTAGGATAGCATAGCTTAACAATCCAATACTTGTTCGACTCTACACCCTTGCAGTCTCCAGTGCGGTGGGGTTTAGTGCGCCCGCAATTCTCTCCCTGTGACAGGAGCTAAAGCGATACCAATATGTGTACGGCTACCATAGATGCATAATGGATCGGGTGCAGGAGAGCAACAACCGGGAGGGCGCTTCAAGAACAATGACGCGCAAATTCACTAACCAAGCAAACATCACGCACACATCGAATGGGTCACAATCCTTATGAACAAGAATGATACTTACCACGATGTCCTTCAGCAAGAGCGATGCGCTTTTTTCATCAGCGCACTGTCTATAGGCCTAGTTGGTAAAGAAAGAAATGGAACATCCAGTAAATAAAACAGGGGATTTCAAAGTATAGTTGCCTGGCAACACACATTAACAGAATTCTTTTTGTGTGTATGCTTAGTTCGTTACAATACATGAAGCACTTCAGAATCAACAAACGTAAAAACAAATCTGTTGTCAAGGAATTTCAATACAGTTTTTAAACTGTGACGTCCCTCGTACGTCACTTTGTTGCACGTGAGTAGAGATGACTTCTACTCAGTACAAAAAAGAAACTTTGTTGTGTGTCAAGTGGTAATTTAAGCAGCATTTACCCTGCAACTTGCAACGCAACAATGTTGCATGACAAGTTGCACGATTCTGTTGGCCGTATTTCCGGTACCTTTATGTTTCCCTAGCAACCATAGTAATTATGTGTGTGACTTACTTGGACTAATAACTGAGGTGATGGATAAGCAGAAACAATGGCAGCAGCCATGTTAGCCGATACGTTGTGGTACTGTTGAAGCTGTTGTTGCCATAGCTTCAGAAAGCCGCTGCCTTCTTTTGTTACCTAAATCGAAAAAAAGCGAATGAACGAATGAGTGGATGAATGAAAGAGGTATGCTTCAATAATGACTAAGATACTAACGGCACTACAGACCACACACCTTTACGGGTGGTTTCTTTCCTGGATCCACACAAAAACTGAACGCATCTGGCTGACTTTTCCTAGATTAAAGACAAAGCCGCAGATATTTGGTTTATTCTCGTACAGGTAGAACACGGAATTGACATATTGTAAGTATACACTTTCAGTGTTCCTCACCGAATGACCCCGAACCTTCAAACGCTACCTATTTTCACCCAAGCTATATAACACACAAATCATATTAAAACAAAAATGCACAACCCAACCGGGCCTTCAGCACGCAACCCCACCCAGCCCAGCCCAGTCTCGCCCAACCCAACCCAACCCAGCCCAGCCCAGCCCAGTCTCGCCCAACCCAACCCAACCCAGCCCAGCCCAGCCTAGCCCAGCCTCGCCCAACCCAACCCAACCCAACCCAGCCCAGCCCAGCCCAGCCCAGCTCGACCCGACCCGACCCGACCCGACCCAGCCCAACATAACCCAGCCCAGCCCAGCTCAAGACAAGCCAGCCCAACCCAGCCCAGCCCAGCCCAGCCCAGAGCCTTCCTCAAATGTTTTTTCCGATATCACCAATTTCAAAAGATCAGCAACAGAAGCACGAACAACAGTTCCTTTCGCTATTGATCTTACGGATAAATTTCTAAGCCTTCGACGGATACAGTTGGATGAATGGGAGGATGAAAGAGCGAGAACACGTGAGCACCAATGACACTCACTTAAAAGGAGCCTCCGCCAGCGCCTTAGTGAACATCCCAACAAATTCAGCAAAATCCTGCTCCGTCTCACAAAGAGTGATTTTAAGATCCGACGTCAGCTCTAGATAAACGAGCAGCTCTTCAACCTCGACCTTTGTTACCATTATTAACGGGTTCGACTGGGAAGCTTTTCTTGATTTGGACTTGGATTTCTCTGTTGCGTCAGCGTCGCCGCGTACGGCGTTTCTGAACTGACGAGCTTGTTTTGTTTTCATGTCCCTGATGATAAAAGAATACTATAACATTCACTCAGTTGCCTCGTGCCACTACGTCAGGTGCATGGCGTTATCAGAGATGCTCGAGTGTTTTCCAACGGTAAAACACCTCAGGACAATGGAATAGGTCACAGGTCACGTGTCTACAAACCCTCAACTCAAGCACCAGAAATAAAAAGAGCTTCTCAATATTAAAAAAGTGAAGTTTCAGCTCAAAATGTATTAAAAAAATGAAAAATGGATGAAAAATGGAACATTATCCCATATAAATCTTAATAAAAGTTTCAATTTTATATTTCGTGCCATTGTTCCTGTGTCAAACCTTTTGAGCTGAAACTTCACCTTCTTACTAGCTTTGAGGTGCTCTTTTCGTTTCTGGGGTTCATTTTGACACTGGTGCTTGATTTAAGGGGGTTGTGGTCACGTGACGTGTTAGTGCATAAGGTGTAATTGTAGCTTTCAGTTGGACGTCAATCATATTATAATGGCTAGTTTCACATGTTGGCCCAGTAATACAAGACTAGTTTGATTGACGGCTGTCAACGGTAACGGTTATACACTGGGTGCTTTGAAGACGTTCAACAAAATTTGACTGTGATAGTGTTTCGATTCTTTAAATTTTTAAAAACTTTACTCACCTGAAATATTTTTCCAGCCCGATTATAACTACCGTGATGGTCTTGTTACTGTATGTATCAGCTAGATTCGAACAGAACGAGTCAACGATGGAAATACGTGAACCAAACGAACTATGGCGAGCCTGTAAATGGTACATATATTGTGGGTAATAGATGTTGGATGGTAAACTCAGGTCTGCACTTGAAATTCCATCAAAAGGACGGGAAATGAGCACGTTATCTTATGTTCCCCATCCAAAATGGCGGGAAGTGATCACATGATATTATATTTCCCATCCAAAATGGCAGCATATGATTACATGAGTCTATATTTCCAAACCTGAATGGCGGGAGAGCTTTTCTTTAGAGCAGATTTTGTATGACTTTGAAAAGCTCGCTGTACGGTCGGTGCTGTAAGCGTGCCTTGCTGCAACCGCGAACCATGTTTTCTAGAATTGACGCGCCTTGCCGTGCCCTGACCGTGCCACGACCGTGTTCGTACCGCGAGCTTTTCACAGTCATACGAAATCTACTCTACTTAGAATACGTAAGTGACAAACTCTTGAGCAGCGTCAAAGCCAATAAAGTACAAAAATGTATAAAAGAAAAGTAACAGTGTTTTAGGCAACAGTCACTAAAAGATGCGTTATCAATGCTATAGGTACTACTCACTGTGATGAAATCCTTGACCAATGATATGAAGGCTTCTATCTCGAGGCACGTTATAACCTTGCTTTCATCTGAATAAATTTTATGAGATTTAATCTGCAAAGCAAAAAAGCAGTGGTGGATTTAGGGGTGTTGGAGGTGTACACCCCCTAAGGACAGGAAAGCGCCCTTACGAACTCCTATTAGAGCAGATTTCGTATGACTGTGAAAAAGTCGCGGCACGAACACGGTCAAGGCGCGGCAAGGAACTTCAAAATTCTAGAAAACATCATGGTCGCGGCAAGGCACGCTTACGGCACTGACCGTGCCGCGACCTTTTCACAGTCATACGAAATCTGCTCTATGTACCCCTTTGACTAGCAAACACTATGAATACTACGTGTGCACCCTCCTCTAGAAAAGATCCTGGACCCGTCCATAAAAAGTGGACCAATTTTTGTACGAAAAACAGACACATAGAAGACTGAAAGGATAGACTTTTTCCTGTTGAGCTTGAACGACCACATTCAAACAATGGTTCCAAGTCGAGACTCGAATAAATAGAGTAATGTATGAAAATATTACGTCCAAACTCGACATAAAACCATTTTTTCTTTGTCATTCATGAAATTCACTAAGATCCAATGCTAACAACAGAGATATGATCTTCAAGCAGTCATCAAAGTAAGTCTTTCCACAAAAATGTAAACTTTTTGCACTACTATTGTAACATTATGCATAGTTATTATTACTAGTTACCAGATTTTTCTCTCTCTCTCTCTCCGCCATAATTTTGCTCGACGTACACGTAAACAGTAACTCGCGGAATAAAACACAGTTAGGATCGCTACAAGGTGTTCATCTGTTGTTAGCAGCCCAGTAATTCAACTAAAGAGCATAACTATTGCAGCAATTTTCGATTGTTTGTGATGCTTTGACGATTCAAAACTGAATTAAATGACTGTGTAATTACTTCAATTTGTGCAGCCACAGGGCTTAGCTTTTCCAAGAGGTTCGCTCCACACACACCACCACCACCACCACCACCACCACTACATTTGACGAATAATGACAAGACACATTCGTCAAAATACTGATCACGTGATATTTTCAATCAGCCGCCGACGGCCCGAAAAACTGAGGTTTGTCGCAGTCTAATTAGAAGAGTAGTACAGTTTCCTTCGTAACTCTTCATAATTATGGAGTAAATACGACTTGGTTTATCTTTATTCAACTTGGATTGGTCTCATGCAGTGCTGAAGTGTGACTGGTTAAAAATTATCTCGTTTTTCTCTTTATGGGGCGTTCATCAAAAAAAAATAAAAAAATAAAAAAATAAAATTAAATAAATAAACAAAATCAAAACAGAGACAGTAATTTCTAAGTTATTTATATTGTTATAAAACTGACCTCGCTTCAGTAGGTCTATTAGTTCCTCGAAGCGGGAACTAATAGACCTCTTTACTCAGGACGTAATGTTTTCCCACTTCAGACTAAGTGCCATTTTCTTGGGTTTTGTCTGTTTATCGGAAACGCTTGAGAGAGAAATTAGTATGAGTGAGCCTCAAACAAAGAATCTTATTCCCAAGAGAATGACACGTGTTCTGAAATGGGAAAACATTACGCCCAAAGTAAAGAGGTCTATAGCAGAAACTTTGCCTTAGTCTATTCCATAGTTTTGCTTTAGCAATTCCTACGGAATTAATAATTTCTAAAAACGCGACGATTTATTTTTTACTCATTGTTGACAACGTCAATTTGGTTACCATGACGACAAGCGGATCCACCCAGATACAGTGGTGCATTCTTAGGGCTGTTGCCATCGCAACTAAACACTACCAACCAATCAAGCCTCTTGTATTAAAATTCTAACTTTGAAGAGGATTTTATTTTTCGAAAAAGCGTACCGACTTTATGATACCGTCGCTCAAATTTTAGAAATTAAGAAATAGTCCAAGATTTTGAGTTGTTTTGGTTGTCCCTTTTGGTTCTAGTTTTTGTTGAAGAATGTTTGTCGACTTGCTATGGCCAGCGACCCTCGTACAAGTTTCATAGGAACGGCCGAAAACCAGACAAAATCGCTCCGTGCTGACAATTGTGGCAAAAGAATAAAGAGTACGATAGCTCTACATTCTTCAAGGAAAAAAATCTATCAAATCGACAGAAGAAAATCCATGTGCTCTCATTCCATTCGAGATCAGATTCAGCTCCAATTGTAACTGTGACAATCCAAGAACTTGCTTTTTTACAGAGAATAGTCAACGGTCGTGTTGACGTGCCAAACGAGAATACGAAGGGGCATAATTCGAGTGGAGGAAATATGCAATCAGAGAAAACACAGACTGGAGGCGGGAAAAAAGGTCACCATAGTCCAAAAGATGTTATCAAGATGGAACACACTAATGGTCAATATACGACACTAGTGAATACAACGAAGAACGAAAGTCGAGAAAATGGAAACGATATTTGTCATGAACACGGTTCTCGTCTAGAAAACCAAGAAATCCTTGGAGACGGCTGTAAAAATAGTGGTATTCTAAACATAATGTCTAAGGATGAGAAACCAAAACACAGTTTTCCAAACCCATCCTTGACCGAAACTATTTCCCTTAGTGAATCAAGATCTTCCGATTTTAAAAGTGACTCTGGAATCGTGGGAGAAAAAGATAAGCATGTTCAGCCTTCTTCCGTCGGTATGTGCCCTGTCCTCGTTACCGGAAGAGAGAGGAGATCTTCCTCGTTTACAGATAGGGCAGATTCTCCTCGTGAACTGCTGCAAATCAAAGCGAAAGACCGTTTGGAGAGAGAAAATGGCTTTGAAATCTTAAAACCAAAGGCCCTTATTTCGTGTGAAAGCCATTCCTTATTGAAGGATGAGATTAGAGGAAAAATACAACTGGGCCGGAGAGGTAGTACTGGACAAATCTCCCTCGGATCAAGATCCCCCCATTTTAAAAGTGACTCTGGAATCGTGGAAGAAAAAGATAAGCATGTTCAGCCTTCTTCTGTAGGTACGTTTCCTGTCCTCGTTGCCGGAAGAGAGAGGAGGTCTTCCTCGTTTACAGACAGGGCAGATTCTCCTCGTGAACTGCTGCAAATCAAAGCGAGAGACCGTTTGGAGAGGGAAAATGGCTTTGAAATCATAAAACCAAAGGCCCTTATTTCGTGTGAAAGCCATTCCTTATTGAAGAATGAGATTAGAGGAAAAATAAAACTGGGCCGGACAAAACAAAGCATTAATAGTCACACAGCCAAACAAGCGTTTTCTCCTGTCTTTGGGAAGCCGGAGTCTGCCAATACCCTAAGTAAGGGAATGCAAAGTTCCCATTCCCATTTGCATCAAAGTGGAAGTGTTTCGTCCACTTTGTCATCACAAACGACAGATCGAGCGATGGGTGTCAGGAAAAGGTTCAACAAACTAACAAGGCAATCATCTCTGCGGCCTCTGGAGTCCAACTGTCCTCAGTCTGCAGCCGACATGGTCTGCCAAACCACTTCAGCAAGCGTTAGTCCAGAAGGCAAAAATGGGGTGCCTCTTGCCGAGGTAACACCAAATCCATTCAGAGTTCGGAGGAAGCCGGTACATTTTCGGCGTCATAGCTCTCCTGAAAAAGTGTTAAAGTTAAGTTCGTCAACTCTTCCTCCAATTGAGGTAAAGGATAGGGAAAGGATGATACAAAAACTCCAGGAAGTGTCCGCTCATTACTTTGATCCCAAGAAGGAAAAATTAAATGAAAGGGTTACGAAAGAAACACCCAAGCCATATGCACTTCCACCACTCCATTATCCAAGTGAATTCAGATCCATGGAAATTCCGTTTCCTGATTCCCCAGCACTGCAGCCAACTCCGGAAAGAACGCTTCTTCCGCCAATTGAAGGTAGACCTAGAAGTTTTTCTGATGTACAATTTCAGATACTGTCACAACCGAATTGCTCTCACGACACTGCAGTGATATCCTGGGCAGATGAAAACGTAGAAAGACAACAAAGACATTCAACAGCAAGCACAAGTTCACCGATGTCCAATGAGAGAAAGGAACTTCTGTCACAAGATGTCTTTCAAAGGACGTCTCACGATGTAAGGGAAAAGAAATTTGTAGGGAAAAAATCATCATCAAGTGGTTCCCCAGAACGTAAAGTTACTCTTCCTCCTATAGAAGGTCGAAGAAGGCAAAGCTGGGTGGGTCCTCCATTTGACCTTGGCGATACACATCAGGACAAAATTCAGAAGAATTTTGAACTTTCTCCGCTGGAGGAAAAAGCCACTTTTGAAGCTTCATTGCCTAAAAAAATGAATTCTCAGCCCCTTGAAGTAAAGGAGGAAAAGAGACAGTCGCCTAAACGACTTACCTCGCGTCCTACCTCTCCTGTTCGTAATCTCTCCCCGATCTTAGGCCGGAGAGAAGGTATTTCGCGATGCCGAAGTTCGACATCACCCCCAACGCCAGACTTCATGCTCAAATCAGAAACGTTCATTTTCCCTGCAGATACCGTTTCTATGGAAAACTACAAAGAAAGACGATTTTCACGACAAGAATCCCCGCTGGCAGCCAGTGAACCAAAGGAGAAAAGACGTTCAAGCAAAGGATCCAAAACCAACTCACCACAAACGCCTCCAAACAAGATCATTCTTCCTCCAATTGAGGGACAAGGAAGTCCAAGACCTTCGAGGTCTTATTCTTCGCCAACAAATGACCTTCAAAAAAACCGCAATAGCTCTTCAAAAACATGGCAAAATGAAGCCTTCCGACATCGCACCAATATCCCATCACCTCCAGCCACTGATCCTACTTTTAGAGCAGAAAAATTTGTTTTCCCTATAGAAAAGAAAATGGATATAGTGTCTAAGGAAGATTTCAGGGAAAGAAGATTTTCTCGTCAACAGTCTCCCTTAGCCACCTACGAACTCTTAGAAATGGTACCTTCGAGGAAAGGATCCAAAAACAATTCCCCTCAAACCCCGCCAAACAAGATAATCCTTCCACCAATCGAAGGAAGAAATAGTCCAAGACCCTCGAGGCCTTCTTCGCCACTCAACGAAATCCCAAGAATGCGGAAACTCTCAAGCCCTCCTTCGCCAGCGAATGAGTTGCAGAGAACGCACGACCTGTTACGTTCTTCTTCGCCAGTCAATGACATACAGAGAACGCGTAAACTATCAAAGTCTTCTTCCCCAGCCAGTGAGACACAAAGAACGCGCAATCTGTCAAGGTCTTCTTCCCCAGTCAAAGATCTACAAAGAGCGCGCAATCTGTCAAGGTCTTCTTCCCCAGTCAAAGATCTACAAAGAGTGTGCAATCTGTCAAGGTCTTCTTCCTCAGTCAAAGATCTACAAAGAGTGTGCATTCTGTCAAGGTCTTCTTCCCTAGTCAATGAGACACAAAGAGCACGCAATCTGTCAAGGTCTTCTTCCCCAGTCAATGAGACACAAAGAGCGCGCAATCCGTCAAGGTCTCCTTCCCCAGTCAAAGATCTACAAAGAGCGCATCTGTCAAGGTCTTCTTCGCCAGTCAATGAGCTACAAAGAGCACGCAATCTATCAAGGTCTTCTTCGCCAGTCAATGATCTACAAAGAGCGCGCAATCTGTCAAGGTCTTCTTCCCCAGTCAAAGATCTACAAAGGGTGTGCATTCTGTCAAGGTCTTCTTCCCTAGTCAATGAGACACAAAGAGCACGCAATCCGTCAAGGTCTTCTTCGCCAGTCAATGAGCTACAAAGAGCTCGCAATCTTTCAAGGTCTTCTTCGCCAGTCAATGATCTACAAAGAGCGCGCAATCTGTCAAGGTCTTCTTCGCCACTGAACAGCCCACAAAGAGCACGAATGCTGTCACCAAAAACAAGACAAAAAAAGGGTTCAATTCGTATCCGGTCACCTCCCACTCCGACCTCTCTTACAAAAAATGAAGCTTTTATTTTTCCAAATAAAACTAAAGAATCTCAATTAATAAGTCTTGAACGAAAAGAAAAGAAAGCACTCAGAAAAAGTTCCAATAGTAGTTCACCTCAGATCCCAAACAAAATTATTCTTCCCCCAATAGAGGATCCGAAAATCTCAAGAACCTCAAGGCCTTATTCGCAACGGAAAGAGCCAAATAAGATCCAAAACGCAATGGAAGGAAACGATGGAAAAGCCTCTCCAAAAAAAAGAAAGAAACGAACATTTCCTAAACTTAAAAGACTGCTATTGCCTCTAGATACCGGAAAAGCTATGCAACTGGATTTATCTCCAGAGCCTCAAACTCCAGGCTGCGGCTCTCGCTTCATGAATTTTCCAGTTCCATCAGAAAACGAAGGCCCGAATTCAAAACCAAGCAATCTAGTGCCAGAAAATCCACATATCATCGTCATCACCCCTCCATACACCTCAGGCAATGCTGGGCATTTTGTACTCCCGGACAAAAACAATGACTTTAATCTTGGAGAATCGACCCCTTTAAATACTGATAGCAGAAGGCAAACCCTTTCTCCTACAACAAGCTCTACAAACAACGAAAGCAGTCATACCTGCCCTGCTCCTGCCCTCCAACCTCAGCAATATTTTGTTCCCTCGCCCCCGAAAAGCCCTAAGTCATCTCGACGAAGGACGTCCTGTTTCGTGATCAGATATAAAGACTCGGGAAAAGAGGAAAGATGTTCTCCAGTAACTCAAGGTTTACTGCTGCCCAATATGCCAACTACTTCCAGACGAAATTCCCCCGTTTTAAGAGAGGTGACGTACCCATTAAGTGTAATAAAACCATGCACAGGGTTCGTACAGGATCCCCTGTGTTTCAAAACTTTCCAAAGCCCTTTGACTCAAATTTTGAAAACCACACAAAGCACAAAAATAAAGCCAAATTCATGGATCTGAAACATTCAACATACATTTACCAATGCAAAACAATACGTACACCACACGTACAGTGCTGACAGAAAAATCTTCGGCGCTTTACAACGAAAACAATTCTTTGCAAGGTATAAGCTGGACAAGCTACAAAAAAATCCTTAACTTTTCCATAACCTAGCGGACCAAAAATCAATTTTCCAAAACTTTCAAGGTACTGGAAAAAAATGCAGTATCGATTTCCAAAACTTTCCAAGACTTTCCAAAACCCGTACGAACCCTGCATGCGTAGTGTACTGTTCAACCCTGGGTTTTGTTATTCACATAAGGTATGGGGAATTGCTCTAGCCTGGGACAAGCCAAAAGTAGAGCTCGTGATTTGTATTGGAATCTCAAGGTCAAACCCACCTTATTCAAGGGTGGGTGGGTGGGTCGCCTTTCTGACGTTGACTAGAGCCAAGTGCATTGGGAGGAGCACTTTCCTTTATGTTTATTCTGTGATCCCCAGGGCATTTGAATAGTAAGTAAGAGTTACATACCGAGAATGGAGGTTATAAGTCATATATATCCCGAGGGCCGCAGGCCAGAGGGATATATGGCATATAGCCGAACATTCAAACTATGTATCTGTCTTATTTCATATTTGATTAGGTTTTCACAACACGGCAATTCGAGAGAGAAAACAGTGCGATAATACTTACATATTCATACATTAATATAGACCTTTTTCGAATTCGCCGAATACCGCTGTGTTTCTTGATTACAGACTCATTTCTACAGGGTTAGCCTCATTTCAGTGTCAAAATAAGCATAAATAACGAAGATAGATCAAAGAATGCACTACTTTAAGAATACAAACACTTTGAAATTCCACGGACCTTCACTGAAACGCGTGAATATTCTTCACAAAAACGAGGCTAACCCTGTATAACGGAGAACTCGAAACTGGATAATTATGTCATAGTGAATGCTTTGACTCATTCCACATGAAGGAAGGGATGCAAAGAGATCACCTGATGACTCTTGGGCTTGCAAACTTTCGAGCCGGGAGGGCGGGGTTGACAATAAGCCAAGGTCTTACCAATAGATTGTTAAATGATGCGGTCTTTTGCTGGGACGTGCTTTGCAATCCTACCTCGGATATTGAGTTTGTAATGAACTCCTCTTTACAAATTCAAGGGTTCTATAGATCTTTACGACGTAAGCATGAAAACAAGGCCTAAGGGCCGACAGAATCAAAAATAGAGGCGAAGTTAACTAGCAATGTCTTTTCGACTCACAAATTCCGTACAGCTGTACTGTGATAGGAGTATTATTTGACTTTCCATGCACCTTTCTTCAGATTAAGATTATAAACACAGTTTTACTGGCTTAATACGACATTCTAAAGTCCACTGCAGTACCATCAAGGTTTCCGTGGACTGTTCACTGAAAATCTGAAAGTTTTGATCCAGGGATATATCGTAGAGAAACTTTGTCTTCACTGTCTGCTATAATTGCAGTCTTTTAATTTACTTTACATGAAATCTAGGCCCTTAGACTTCGTTTTCATGTATATGTCGTAAAGGTGTATCTAGTTATAGACCCGGGTTAATAACTAGATATAACCCTCATTAACGTATTCATCGGGATGTATCAGAGATACATCCTGATGAATAACAAAGAAAACCGTGTCAAGTATGAAATAATAATTTGCCTTGCTACGTCTCTGAGCCGATCCAACTCGATAGCAACCAAACAAATATTGATACATTTTTAACAAACAGGGAGCAGAGTTAGGATCCGACCAAGATCTCAGTACAAGAATAAGAGGCCCAAGGACGAGAAGTCCCAAAAATTTACGCAGCCCTTTAAGACTGGAGTCAAGAAGCGATGACGAGTATCCATCAAATCAAAGCTTTACGCCTCCAAGTCCTGCACTTGATCCGCAGCATTTTGGGTTTAACATACCATCTCCAGCAGGTAATTCATACTTCTGCTGCTTCATAGTTACTGTTGCTACGTCCGACAAGCGAAAACATTTTATCGGGTTATGGCATCAATACAAATGTGATTATGAAATGATATGAGAAATGATTACGAGAATTTAAGAGACAAACGAACTCTGAGTTTCAGAAAAATCTGAGTTCCAGATGTTGATTACTAGGAATTGCATATGGTTTGGATGGGTATTATAGAGTTAAAAATAGATTTAAGAATCAACAATAAAAGCTAGACAGCTCCCTGAAATCAAGAGGTTTATGTTTGTCGGACCTGCCATATTCTTTTCGGAAAACTATGACGCCTTGATCGATGGAGCTAATGTTTAAATGGGTCTATGAATGTTATGAGAGGATTTAATATTAGTGCAAAAACCCTAATCGCAAAGCACATCCACAAGATGAAAACGAAACTGTTTATGCAAAATTAGAGGCAATATGACCTAGCTAGTCACGTGATCATTTCCCGTTATATCCCGCCAAATGCCATTATTCGCCGCATGTAAGGAAATCCGGAATCCACGGAACTTGAAATCCGGAATCTAAAACATGGCATCCGGAATCCAGTATTTGGAATGCACCTTCCCGTAGGTACCCATAATTCTTCTTGATTTAGCGCGTGCAAACGAGGTCAGTGTCTGGTTAGGGGCAAAGTATATGAAGGAGACTTCGGAAATTGAACAGAAAACAAACAGCGTTTTGTCGAATGTGGATTAAAATGCGAAAGAAGGATGTAAATGGATTTACCAAGTAGAATATCTGAATAACAGAGCTTTATATGCTCTTGCTTAGACACAGTGCTCGCTGGCGCGCGCAAATCCTAAAGAATTGTGGGAAACTACGGAAAGGAGCATCTAGAATCCAGCACTTGGAATCCAGAATCCAGCATCATCCTGGTTCCCTTACATGGGGTGACATCATGAGGTGACATCATGGTGAAAAAGATTACGTGTTACGTTAGTCCATGCAAACCGTTTGGATAGAATTAGAATGTGTATCAGTATTATATACTAAGTATGGCTTCTAATATTTTCTAGGGAGCGTCGATTCCGAGATAGAGACGCTGTTATGTAACGCACGACAGAAAATCGAGCATTTAATCCAAAATAACCATTCATTAAATCCCCCGTCCAATTCGTCCCGACGTAGCAGTGCCGAAAGCTACAGCAGCGATGTCTTTCTTACTCCTTCACCGCGTCGGTCCCCAGCGAGCTTGTTGGAAAAAGAAGGGGAGATATGCCCTCCCTCCCATTTTAGAAGCCTGAGTCTGGAAGAAAAGCTGGAAGACGAAGACAAAGAGGAGACATTGAAAGAAAATTCCGGAGATAAAGCTTAGGTTACCATGAAAACCTGAAGAAAAAGCTCACAGCATTTGGCCAAAGATGCGGAAAGGATTTAAATGGTAGATACGTTATGGCAATTCCTTAGCCTTTCCGTTGCAGTTCCGTACTTTATCTTAGCCGTAACTACACGATGTGATTGGATGATTCACCCGAAAAAAAATGGGAAGACATTTCAGCGTTACGGCACACCGTAACGTTTACGTGCCGTTAGTCAGTACCGTAGGTTTCCCACTCATACGAAAACCAATATATATATATATAAAGGCCTTTATTACCAACATTTACACTTCATGTTACATATATATGTATATATACGCATACATGCGTATATATACGCATGTATGCGTATATATACATACATGCATAGATTTGTTTGTTTGTTTGTTTAATATATAGATATATATATATAATCATAAAAGATTGTAGCCAATGCTGCTAGATAGTGCTCGATACACAAAAGTGCAGAGCAAAATATAATTTAGAGAGACTAAAATGAAACGCACATGATTCTCTGTG
>JAAAQI020158895.1:1861-24997 GCA_011800005.2 Stichodactyla mertensii | reverse complement strand
TAAAAAACATGGGTGCTATTGAGTAGGGGTCTGGAAATAATTTGGGATAAAAAACAATTTCTCCTCCATCCCCCCACCCCCCCCACCCCTCCTCCAACTTAAATTATGACTGGTCCCTAAGTACTATGAGTAGGATTACATTTCAGTGTCTATGCGGATCAGTACGCGCTTTTTTTGCAGAATGGAGAACTAAATTTTCCTCGTCTTCCTTCCTATCTGGACAGACCTCCTTGTTTCTCTTGCAATAAAATACATGCATGATAGGTTTGATTAGTACTTGTATTACCGATATCCCAAGCACAAAAAGTTACCAGTTTGTTGCGATTTGTCTTCTGACTATTTTCATTGATTAGGATCTGCCTATATAAAAGAACAGTCAGTAAATGAATCACAGAAGCACTAGCTCTATAGATGCGGTCAATGAAAGAAAGTAGCCTCGCTCAATGACATTTAACATTCGATTGTTCAGTGTAATACGTGGAATTTTTTATCCCGTTTCTTTATTCCTTCCTTCCTTCCTCTTCTCTTTCCCACCTCTTTGGTGTGTCAGTTTTCAGTGTGATTTGATTAAAGGAATATACATAAATGAGCAAGAATCAGGCACTGGTAAAATTCATTGCCGAATGAATACTGAAATATTAAAATATGTCAAAAAAGTCCCTTTAGGAAGCGCAGAAATAATAATAATAATAAACCCATTAACTTATATCATGAAAACCTTCGGTTTGTATTTTTGTTGTTGTTATTACTCCAAAATTATAAATACCCTCAGGGATTAGCTAGGGTATGTACAAATATACCTAGTGCGCGTTTTAAAACATTCTAGATGCATCAGCCAAACTACTTAAGTCAGTTGGAAAAAAAGCACGCCGCTGTACCAAGGCCAACTTTAATATCCTCTCCCCCTTGAACGCCTCTGGTAATAACAGCCTATAATCGGAGTTTAATCATTATTTTTTATGTCTAAAGGGGTTGTTTAATGAGCCAGGTGTAGGATATATCCAGACACTTATTTCTCTAGATTACGATCCGCTTATACGATGAGGAAATATCTACAATAATCATTGGATTACATGAATGTCAAACATTTTGATCAATTATTGATTGCTGATTTAATTTCGAGCCATATATTTGTAAATCTTAGCAGCTAGTTAGACATTTTGTCCATGATCATTTAATGATATATTGCTGGTGTCACGCTGTTAAATGCGCGTTAAACCCCCCGGTCTTGCCGTGTTAATTCCCTACCCTGTTCCGAGGTTCGGGGGTTTCAATATTGACTAGTTTACCATAGCTTGTGCTAGCTTTGATGAAGATTGTTGTTAGGGGAGTTGGGGATTTCCTTTTAGGAACTAAGGGTCTGTTTATATGAAGGCGAGTTGTCCCTGCTAGCCGGGATAACTCTTTTGTTTTTTTTTAACTTGGGGACACAAAACAAAAGAGTTATCCCGGCTAGCAGGGACAACTCACCTTCATATAAACAGCTCGCCTAACTGTCCAAACCCACGAGGGCTTATCTAAGAAACAAGATCTTTACTGAGAGAACAAACTATCACTATTACAATGGCTAGTGCTCACACGCCTATCTTTACCTTGAAAGGGCTAGCTTAGGACGCATTTCATGGGACTAACATTTTTTATATGAATTTGCAAAGATTATTCATGGCTATATCTTAGTTAAAGTTCTTGATCTCCGCTGGCAATACATGCCACACGCAAGTGAAGTGAACGTGACGCCTGACGCATGAACATCGATGACAGCCTTAATAGCTCTTCTAAGGAGAGTGCTATTAGAGAATTATATTCGAGTTACAGACTGGTTACTACGTGATTTATTCATTAAAAAACTCATTATACATCAACAACACTTAGGAGTGATTACTTTTCACTACTTACCTTAATGGATTTGCATTATCAAACGCAAAGCTAAACTAAAATACATACGTTTATAGTTGGGTTGAATATCTTCATAGTCTCAATACTGATTATTTGTCATACTTTTTCAGTTTATTCCTGATTTGAAAACATGAAATAGAAAGAAAATGAAAGAAAATGTCTTATAGTGCTCTCTACTGTACAGAGGTAAGTGACGCTAATTTCAGTGGCTATTAACAAAACTTTTAGTATCCCATTCGTTTTCCATTAAAATTACGTTAATGGATGAATAAATAAATGATTGAATGGTTGAGGAAGATGAAGTAATATATTAACACCTGTATCCTACTTCCTCCTACACGTCATTTGCAATTAGCTTGGTATTCCATAAGTACGCAAAGAAAACGCCATTTTTATCAGCAGACTGGACTAGATAGGAAGAGTTGGACAGACCAAGGTTTACGACTGGTACTGAATTCGAAGTCTAAGGTAATTCATGGACAGAGGTACACACTTTTTTATGAGAAAGAATGAAGCAAATAAGTAGTTTGTGAATAACGTCGTCTGAGTCTTAGCCAAACAAAACGATCGGTGTTTACTAGTATTTATCTGATTCTCGTGGGTTAAGCCTCCGGTAAAAATCGGTCCATTGAGGCGAAGCTGAAATATAAAAGAGAAATTATACTAAAAAACGAGAAGTAAGAAGGTCAGGAAGGAAGGAAGGAAATAAAAAGAAAGAAAAAGGAAGGAAGGAAGGATGGAAGGATGGAAGGATGAAAGGAAGGAGGAAGAAAGAAAGAAAGAAAGAAAGGAAGGAAGGAAAGAAGGAAAGAAGGAAAGAAGGAAAGAAAGAAAAGAAGGAAAGAATGCAGAAGAACATCCAGAATACAACGAAAGACGATCCTGCACAGAGGTAGGGGAAAAAAAAACCAGCAGGGAGAACATCAATGACAGAAAGAAATATAGAAAAGTGAAATCTTGATACAGTCAATGTCATTTGCGTTGTCCACCAAAAAAGAAATTTAGACTACAAGAAATATCACGTGATACCAAAAAACCTTGCTTACGTAGTTTGTATTTAGTATTTCCTGTTAACTGTTAATAATACTAGTTTAAATTTGAATTTGTATCCCTTTCGACGCATAGAAAAGCAATTACGTGACATTTCTTGTAGTCTTGTATGTCTTTTTTTCGGTGGACCACGTTTTATAATGACGTTGACTGTATGTGCTTTAAATATTCTCATTTGGTTCTTGTCGTTGATGTTGTTTTTGTAGGAATCTAAGTGACTATGGTGGCATTGGCTTCTAGGATATTTCATCATTTATTCGTGTTTTCGTGTCTCATCTTTCTTGGTATGATAGCAACTGAACGGGTAAGTATTGATTTCATTCCACGCACATATATAATGGATATAATTAACAATTAGACCCTGAGCCCAAATAGGCTACTAGTCAACAATAGCTTACTGGGTCGTGTAGCCGAATGAACTCTTGACTCGTAGCCCAGGAGGGCGAGAGGTCTAATTGTCAAAAACTTAAAAAAACTCAGAAATTTGACGAAAATCTCGGCAAAACGGCGCCATTGTTTTGATTTGCTTTTCGCTACTAGTGGGTTATCACAAACAGACCTGTAGAGTGTATCCAGTCACAATCAATATAGTATAATGAAGTTAAAAATGTTTAAAATAAAAGATTAAATATGTTTGTTTTGGCATGGATGTACAATCCTTCACTGAAGGATTGACCATTCAACGCTTACTGATATATTGTGCCTAGTATAAATTAAAACCAAATATATGGTAGAAAGCCAGATCGCCTTACCAATGACAACAAACCAATACATCCACCCACCCAACCCACTACACTGCCTGAGGATCAACGGTGTTTGTCCATTATGGGATTTGTAAGTCGTAACCAACTATTTTGTTATATTCAGAACGTTATTTCAGTCAAAGAAGAAGAAAAAAACATGGGTAAGTAAACCGGTGAGGCAAAAATAGAAAAGGCGCTTCAAAATAAAAAGGCATTTACAGTTCATACCAATCCTTTCCTAAATAAACTAAAATTTCGAGGTTTGCGCCAAGATTTTTACATTTTGTTTGTTTTTCTGAAAGCTAGTTTTAATATAAAAAGGAAGATATTTTTTGTGCGTGCTATCAAATGGTAGAATCATGAGACAGTGAACAGATTTAACTTGGGCGTGTAATGCCTTACCTGTTCAGCACACGCCTGTCAATACCTTGGAAATTGCTTCTTTTTTATCAGTAACAAAGCCGATTGGATTCATTTATACTTTTCTTTTCATGGATAAAATCCCGACGTCTTCGCGACGTCATTAAGTAGTGATCCGGTAAGACCGATTTTGTGTACTTCGGGTGGAATTCGTATGTGAGCATCATTTCCTCACATACGAAATCCACGAAATTCTGCCATAGCTTTGTTGCCATTGTGGAATGTTTATTCCAAAATTCTGGGGTTGTAGGCCATGTAGTTCGGTTATAACATAAATAAAACATTCGAAATTCCCGCTTAGTGACCATTTGTCCAATCAGGAATCTGGATATAACTTGATTAACACTTTCGCTCAACGCTTGTTCCAACGGCTACTCATGCCGCGGTGCTATTGTTTTCGCTATCGGTCTTACGCGGATCACTACTTAATATAAAGTAACGAAAAAATCGGAGTTCAATTGATCGTTTTAGCTTGGGCGTAATGTTTTCCCATGTCAGACCACGTGTCATTCCTTTGGGTATTGTTTCTTTGTTTCTCGGTAATGCTTGAGAAGACATTAATATGGATGAGCCTTTAACAAAAGATCTTATTCTCAAGGGACTTACACGTGGCCTGAAATGGAAAAGCATTACGCTCGAGCTAAAAAGGTTTATTATCCTTATGATATCAAACTTTCTAAACCCCAAAGTGAGCGTGAAATACGAAGCTGATGATTGTTACCGTGACGACCCCGAGCGATCTCTTCGTAACTATTACTTCAACGCACGAGGGCTCATCAACTGGTCAATCAAACCTAATTTCACGAATGTCATACGAGCATGTGCAGAAAACGCGTATAGGCAAGGCTACAAAACTCTTTTTGGTATTCAGCATTATGGCGAGTGTTGGAGTGATGGTTCACCAGAACAGAGATACAACATGTATGGCAAGTCATCCAACTGTGAATATGGAGTAGGGAAGGACTGGGCAAACATGGTCTACCGTTTGTCAGGTATATTTCATATCATGAATAATCAGATTGAAAGATGAATTGCTTTTAATTCCCATGCTCTATCGACTGTTACCAGCAAGCGAGATGCTTTTATAGCCAATCAAAGAGCGCATTATGTCGTATGAGGTTGAGCATAGTATCTCGAATGATCAAGAGCGAGGTCTATGTTATCTGCTGTATCTGTAGGCTGAGGCAGATAATATTATGCATAGATCTTCGGGAATTTTTAAGCAATTAAGCTGCTCATTGATTCTATATCGCAGTAGTAAATTTTTCATCCTAATATTTTTATCCTTTTTAATTTTTACTTTTTCGCTTTTTTCCCCGCTTTTTCTTTCTTCTTTTTCTTTTTCTTTTTTTTTTTTCATTCTCATACTCTATCCTTTCCATTCCAGGAAAGAAAATAGATCCATGAACCATTTGCCTAACAGAGGAAGAGAGTGAATTAGATAATATCAGATGAAATACACCCCTGTCTCCTAACCAAAAAGAAAAACAAAGAATGTACTCTCTTGAACCATTTATCAAACAACAAACGTTTTCATATTAATTCATCAACTTTTTTTCTAGAAATCCCAAAATCCCCAGCCCAAACGTGTAATATCAACGGTAAAGAGTACAGTGAAGGCGCTGAAATGCTGATACCCAATGACTGGACCAGTGATGTACTAAACGCTAAATGTATGAAGTGTAGGTGTGCTGATGGAAAGGCTGAGGATTGTAAAGTACACATGTACTGTGATACAGGATTCCATGGATTGTGTTCCAAGTGGAGGAATGCGACTGGTGAATGCTGCCCTGTGTGTGGTGAGTAAATTTCTTGAAATAACTGTTGATGCTACCGTATGCTATTGTTGCCTAAAGGTGCTGTTACACTAAGCAATTTTCCCAGCAACTTGTCTTGCAATTTTGTTGCACAAGTTGCACGAAACATTGCCTAGTGTAACATGCCAAAAGTGTTTAGCTGAATTCTACTTCTCGCAACGGTTGCGGCAACAAAATTGCGAGACACTTGTGGTATGTTACACTAGACAATGTCTTGTGCAACTTGTCTCGCAACAAAATTGCAAGACAAGTTGCTGGGGAAATTGCTTAGTGTAACAGCACCTTTAGGCGCTTACAAAACGTTCCTACGACCCCACAAGGACGTGGGAGCGCAGTTTTAGGTTAGGGTGGTGATGGTGGGAACAAAATGCAAATTTACTAGCTATATCATACTTTCATTGAGCTTTGAACGGAACTAAAAACTTAAACTAAAACTTGAGTGTATTTCTTAAGAATTGGTATTATTTTTGTGTTTTACTAAATGTTAAAATATATATTAAAAAAAAAAGTATTTTAAATAATAGCCATATTCATCCTTGAATAAACTGAAATCATTACATTATCATTTTTCAGATTGTTACCACGATGGTAAAGCCGCGATGGAGCTTGGAAGCACATGGGTGGTCCGTGAAGGATCACAGTGTTCCGAATGCACATGCGGTGAAAATAAAGTCGCTAAGTGTACAAGCCGAAATACGTGTATTTGTTTTGGTCAATCGATACCAGACCCTGGAAAGTGCTGTCCTAAATGCGGTAAGCGCGCTAGTACGTTGTTAGTAGCACATTCAATGTACTACATTGAATGTGCTACTAACTTGCCGCCCGCGCAATTTTATAAATTTACAACATCGTTGAAAAGTGTTCCGAAAATACTCGATAATGCGATATCAGGAAACAATTGCAAAAAATATACTTTCTGTTATGCTAACTCCAGCTTTAAAGGAAAATTCATTGGATGACGACGGAATTCCATGTTGAATTTCACGAGAAAAACCGATATTCCAAAGTTGCGAAGTGACGAGTCGTGTTTCTCGAGTGAAATTCAACGTGGAGTTCCCAAGTCGCGAAATGAATTTTCCTTGAATCCCCTAGCGGACAGACTAAGACTTTATTTCTTGAGCGGCTATACGGATGTGAGCAGGCTAGTTTTGTAACCTTGAATTCACAGCTAAACTGTCCAGTGTTGAATTCCACGTTAGATTCCCCCTCCTCGATATCCGATCATCGCGCGAGTTTTAGATGAACTATGGGATTTTGTCTAAATTTAAAATGCGATTTTCACAAAATATAACATCTGGGGTGGATGTATGACTGAATACGTAGTTCTTAAGATAGATTAAAACAGCTACCCCAGAGTCTAGATCTTTCTATTAAATTTTTCCCTAAGACTCACTGTTGGTGTTCCATTGATTTTCAGTTCCAATAACTACAACATCTCCACCACCAGAAACACTCCCAACACAGACAGAGAGACCACCACCAACTTTCCCTCCTTTTCCTATGCCTTGATCACACTCAAGATGACAAGGATGGTTTATTTGAGACCCATCAAATCGTCAATCGACAGCACACACGTCTGTGAAAATTGTATTTACGACGAAAAATAAATTAAATTAATTTTATGATGTCTTTTCATTTTATGAAATCGCTCATCTCCAAATTCCCGTTCCTATCCAAAAGGCTACTGAGAATCAAGAATCAGTCCAAACACTTTTTGTGCTTGTAACATGCTTATTTCCAAATATAGTTGGTGACTTAAAGCTGTTCATTAAGCGAAATAAATGACAAAAAATGGTATTGCATACCGAAGTGCTTTAAAACCTATTCCTTCCTTCCTTCCTTCTTTCCTTCCTTTCTCTCTTTCTTTCTTTCTCTCTTTCTTTTTTCTTTCTTTCTTTCTCTCAGCATTCTTTCTTTCTTTCTTTCTTTCTTTCTTTCTTTCGAATTCTGGCTTTTCTACTATCTTTCTTTCATCTTTTTTTGATATTAAATGTTTTGATGGTCCTTTTTTAACCCAAATACCCAAGTCATAATGCCATCCACCTACAGCACTTAGCAAAATTGTCGTCACACCTGGCCTTTAGCTTTAATTTTGAAAGGGCTGGCCCAGCGGAGGTGAATCTATGACACAAACAGTTTTTTCAATATTATCCCAGTTAATTAAAATTTCGACAAGCCTTCCTAACCATTACAGCTATTTTGAAATAGTTTTAATTTAGATGTCTAAGCCAAGAATGGGATGCACAAACAGTTATCTCGCAATTCCCAGTCATATAATTTAAAACGTAACAGGACGTCATGATAAATATAACACTATAATAGTTGTTGCATTATTAAAAAAGAGTCAGTGATAATTGATTGTTGGAGATTTATTTACGAACTGTATATCGAGAGAATAATTTTTTTGTGACTGGTTTCGGCATATTGTTTTTTTATTAGGCCCATTTCAGAGGTCGAAATGAGACGATAATGAGTAGAACATTAGATTCGACGCGGCAAAAGTTCGATGTTGTCTGAACTGGACCCTTCATCGTCATTATGTAATCAATTGAGTAGGATCTATGCTGCTGTAAATACTTAATAATAATACTAAATAAACTAATAAAAATAAATGAGGATTAAATGTGTTTCATTGGAAATCCAAAATACTTTCTCTTCAAAAATACAATTAGCTAGCATACGACAATTACAATTCCAGACCATCCACTGGCTGTGAATCTGTGCTCGTATAAGTTACTAGGAGCGATAGAGAACTTGAGTTACCATAGTAGAGCCTTCCTGTCTAAAAAATGTCCCCCGAAGAGGACACAGTGATCAGTCACTGTTATTAAACGAGAGAGCTGAGGGAGGCGGCATGTCAGGTAAAGGAATTTTTTTACAACAGATAAAGAATCAAATTGTGAGACGTATAAGTGGATTTGGTCTATGATAACACATACAGTCTTATAATTAAAATAACAAATACATGTTTACTTTAAAAAGGTCTTGCTAATGATTCAAGTTATCGCTTAAGATTTTGATATTTGATATTTTTTGGTTTATCCGTGAATAGAAAGTATGAAATGATATCATACAGACAGAAGTAAAAATATATGTCTACTAGCTAAAGCCTAATAATGCTGTTTGATAAGTGCTCGAATTCAATCTATTAACGTCCCATGTTTGTTTTTCATCGAGATTTAACGTTAATGAATGAATTGATAAATAAACATAAAGGGATACTGTCTTATTAGATACATCCTCTAACTCATTGGTGGCTTAATCACCTATAAATACGCCTTGCAAAACTCATCTTAACTTTAATTTCATCGCCAGACTAAGGTTCTAGGAAGCCTGAAAACCCGAAGATAAGTGTACTAAAGTCAGTGTAAGGTAAGTCAGGCCAGGGCTATCCTGGTGTCCTCGTTAGTAACGACTTAGGCTTTACACACTTCTTGAAGCCACTGATTGGCTAACAACTTACAGCCAATCCTCAATAGCGTATGAACTCAACATGAGATATCCCTTATCTGCAAATTTTTCTGCAGATATGGGATTTATCATGTCGAGTTCAAAGTCCAAGTGTCGGACGCGCGCTTAAAAAATAGATTCGTAAACGTAAAAGATAAGAATTTCCTAAATTTTCAAAATGTATAATAGAACAGATGAAGAAGAAAAAGAAGCAAGGAGAAAAAGCTAGCACTAAGAAGAAAAAGAAAGTAAAGCAATGACAGAAAAACTGTAAAGAAACTAAAACCGAATGAGATGACGAAAGGCAAACGGAGAGAGATACGGTTACAGAAAAAGAAGAGTGTAGATATTAGGAAAGCGAAAGCCGTTATTTCATGCATAGAAATGTATCTTTTAGGAAAAAATTAAACGTGACTATGGCATTGGAGTCGAGGATGTTCCTGTGTTGTTTGCTGTTTTCCTGTATTATTTTTCTTGGTACCGCAGCAGCTGAAACGGTAATTGCATGCCACACTTCAATGTATCCTCTTGGGGCTGTTAGAAATATTATAAACTACCCTCTCGCAAGCCAACCAACCAACCCACCCATCCACTAACCAACCAATTCATCCAACAACAAACCAACCTTCCAATAAACAACCTACCCGCCAACCAGCTCATCAGCCCATCTTACAACAGACAACCAACCAGATACCATTCCATACTACCAATTTACCAGCTTATCAACCCCCCTTACCCTAATATACTTTTCAACTTTTCAATTACTAGACAAGGCCGAACCCATGTTCAACTGCCTTCAGTTCAAGGTCACTAACAATTTTCCATTTGAGCTTTTAAGTTTTAACCAACTGCTTTGTTAAATATTCAGAATGGTTTTTCAGTCAAAGATGAAGAAGGAAAAACGGGTAAGTCAAACTGGTGAAGTAGTCAGACGAAACATGTAAAGTTTCTGCCAGAAGCTAGGCTCTTTGTGAAAAAGTGTTGTCGACCGTGCGTAATTCAAAAATAGATTTCGTAGAGCAATGGCCATGTTCTTCAAGTTTTGCAAGAAATATCCTACTTAAGCATTTGTTCTGTGCTGTGGGTAATTTATTGAGTCGGGTTTTGTAAGTATATTTAAAAATCAGCCACGCCCCAATTCCATTGTTTTATGTAGGTTTTGAAATCCAGTGCAAAACCTACATTCTTAAGGTGACTGGCTACTATTGGATTTTATATTTAACTTTTTTAAAATAGCATCATTTTTAACAGAAATTTAATGCTGATTTCAAATATGAACAGAAAAATAGGGTGTCCCCAACTACTTTTTGAGAAAATCAAGCTTGAATGGATGGGTTTTTATAAGTTTTGAAAGCGGAAATCTCGTTTGCCGAAGTGCCGAGTAGGAGAAAAATTTAAGATAATAGATGTACGAAGGCAATATTTGTACAGATATTAACTGGTTGATAATTCTACAACATGACATAAATAACTTTAAGATAAGAAGATGAAAATACCTGGATTTGGCATATTTTGTTCAACCAGTGCCCAGAAAACGTCCCATCAAGTCGAGCAGAAATTTGTACAAAACTTCACTTTATCATATGTTCTAGTATCTTTTTGAAAAATTTTGATATGACATAGATTTTTAGGAGCTTTTTTAAATAAGCACATAAAACGTATACACCAAAGTGAAAAAACGTTGTCGGGTTCAAAAGGTTAAATCATCGAAGGTAAGACCGAGGATGATTATACAATACGCATTGAGCATTGCTATAATTCTCTAAAATTGCTTTCAAAGCAATGCTCGAGTGTTGCAGTAATATCCTATGCATATAATAGTAAATATGGACCTTATTGAGTGCTTACCCATTACCTCTTTTGGTCTTACCTTCGATGATTCAACCTTTTGAAACTGACAACATTTTTTCAATTTGGTGTATGGTCCTATGCAAAATTTGAGGTTTTTACCTTCTTGAATTTCAAAAACACGTATGGTTTTTCAATCTTTTTCAGTAAAATTCCGAAGGTTACCATGGTAATTCGGTAGAAATTATGCGCGCGCATGCTTGTGGGCTCAGAAACTCGATTCAATAGTAGCCAGCCACCTTAAAGCCGGGGGCGGCTTTGATGATCAGCAGGGGCTAGCATAGTCCATATAGAGGCCGAGAGGTCTAATTGTTTTAGTATAAACCTACTAATCAGTCCATTAAACAGATACAAACAATGTTGAAATTAGGGTGAAATAATTATTTTGTTGCGTTGTTTTGGTTTTCAAAACCGGCACTCTTCGCTACAAGTAGGCTATCACGAATAGACCTCTAGTAGAGTAGCCAATCAGAATCTAGAATTGGTGATAGACCGTTGGTCGGTTTTTACTAATGAATAGTATCTTTCAGCGTTATTAATTAAAAGCAATGTCTGAGTTCCCGTGCTTTTTGACTATTCACTGTATAACGTATTCATATTTCTTCATCAACTTTTTTCCAGTGATCCCCAAATCCATGGAACAGACATGTAATATCAACGGTAAAGAGTACAGTGAAGGCGCTGAAATGCTGATACCCAATGACTGGACCAGTGATGTAGGAAACGCTAAATGTATGAAGTGTAGGTGTGCTGGTGGAAAGGCTGAGGACTGTAAAGTACACATGTACTGTGATACATTACACCATGGATTGTGTTCCAAGTGGAGGAATGCGACTGGTGAATGCTGCCCTGTCTGTGGTGAGTAAATTACTCGAAATAACTGTTGATGCTACTGTATGTTATTATTGCTATTAAAGCTATTATAATAAATTGAATACCACCATCACCACCACCACCTACAAGTAATCCTGCCGGCACCCGCATCTACTACTGCTACTGCCATCACCACTGATACAAACTACTCTATTCCTATACTACCACGACTAACTCCTCCTCCTCCTCCTCCTCCTCCTCCCCCTCCCCCTACTACTATTACTACTACCGCCGACCACCGGCACCACCACCGGCACCACTACCCATCACAACTCAGTACTCCTACCACCACAACCCATCACAGCAACAACAACAACAACAACTACTGCTGCTGCTGCTGCAACCATCAACGACTACATTTGCTGCTGAAACAGGTACACTTCACCCTCAACAATATACACGTATGGGGGCTAGCAGGGTGTCTGATAGCCATATTCATCTTTGAAGATTGAACTTATTATTTTTCAGACTGTTACCACGATGGTAAGATGATGGAGCTTGGAAGCACATGGGTGGTCCGTGAAGGATCACAGTGTTCCGAATGCACATGCGGTGAAAATAAAGTCGCTAAGTGTACAAGCCGAAGTATCTGCATTTGTCTTGGTGATTCGATACCAGTACCTGGAAAATGTTGTCCTAAATGTGGTAAGTACAGTAATTTAGTACTTATAGAACCGTGGGGTTAAAAAGTAGTCGAATATATATTAACTTACACGATCAGAGCATAGGCAGCCCAATCAATGCATTTTTAACCGCACGGGTGTGCATTTGAACGACCTAAAATCAAGAAAAAATTCACTAGACCGCATAAAACCGTTCTTCAAATCCTGGGGTGGATGTATGACTGAGTTTTTAAGATAAACCTAAACAGCTACTCTGAATTCTTTCTATGAGAAAAATTTTTCGCATGATTCGCTGTTAATGCTTTTATTACTTTTCAGTTTCGTAAAACT
Organism: Stichodactyla mertensii; assembly: GCA_011800005.2. Classification (NCBI taxonomy): domain Eukaryota; kingdom Metazoa; phylum Cnidaria; class Anthozoa; order Actiniaria; family Stichodactylidae; genus Stichodactyla; species Stichodactyla mertensii. The sequence goes on along the minus strand of JAAAQI020158895.1, from coordinate 11,947 downwards.
ACAACGTCAACTACAGCAGAAGAGAGACCGCCAACAACATTCCCTCTTTTCCTTATGCCGATCTGATCTCACTCACGATCAACCTTAGATAGAGGATTGTATTCAGTACGAAATCCATCAAAACGTAAAAACAGCACAATGAGGCGAAAATACTACCGTTAAGACAAAAATAAATTAACGTTAATTCTATGATGTCCGTTCATTTTATTCTTCACTCATTCCACAAGTTACATTCCAAAATACTCTTGGATGCTGTAGGAAAATTCATTGAACGACGAAGGAATTTCACGAGAAAAACGATATCGCCCGAGTCGCGAAGCCTCGAGTGCGATATCGGTTTTTTTAATGAAACCCCTGAATTGGGAAATGAATTTTTTCTTGAATCCCATACTTCCAGACTTTGGTTTGTTTTCTTAAAGCGAAATAATATACAATTGAAAATGGCGCTGACATTCAGTGTTGACTAAGAAAGAGCTAATAAAACAAGAAATAGTTATTTCCGCAAATATTGGCGATAAGTGCAAATATATGATCGATCATCTTCACAAATGAAGCTAACAACAGAAGCTAAAGAGAAAGCGTTATTTTCATTATTTCTACATTACTTGACAAGTGTACGAAATGAATATCTAATTACTCGCTTGTCCAGCGACAATTTACGATTCGATAACTGCGTTTTCGAAACGCTCCTTTTTATTCATCTTCAACTTGCCGACGCATCAAGAGATTCACGTTTTCAATAAAATAAATGTCTCCTTTAGTTAGAGAGCGTTTTCAATGAAAAATAACACTGAGCGTTTTCGGACCGTGATTTTTGTTTGAACGCAAGACTAAAACGCATCAAGAAGAACCAGGTTTCGATTAGGGAAATTGAAGTAAGGGGAGGGAAGAATTTTTAAATTATATAACGGCTTATTTTCATTTTCTTCCACCTCTCTTCCATGTTAACAGCCACCGAGCATTAACCGCTTTTGGCGAACATCAGTAAATCTGATAGGAAGTAAAACCCAAATTTGATCTCATTTCAAATTAAGGATTTCCGATTTCTGTCCAAATTTCCACCTGCCTTGACTATTCTGTTTGTGGTTGTCAGAACAGATCTGGTTTTTGAGGACCTTACGTGTTCCGCTCGATATCAAACTCTGGCTGGAAGTATATGGTGTAAAGATTGGGTATACGTATTAAATATTTGTGCAAAAAACCGTTGAATAGTACAAAGAGTCTAAAATTTGAGGTAGGTTTTAAAACTAAACATTGAGTTCATAACTAACTCCGTTGTAAATGATGCTTGATTAAACGTCACCGAGTAATTTGCTTAGCAAAAATTCCAAATTTTAAACAAACTTGGTATAATAAAACTAGTTGCTAGGCGATCCAAGGGAAGTATAATGAAAAAAGACGAAAATAGCCTTTAATATGCAATACCTTGATATAATAATTTTGAATGAATGCTGTAACAACTGTGATCTTTTTTTTGAATCTTTCCGAAAGATAAAAAAAGGCGATGTTTTGACAAAGAGTCATGTATTAACAACCACAACTTTCTTTATATTTATTGGCATTTCCCCTTGGATTCGTTTTCATTGTTTTACATAACTGGTCTTGATTTTAAAATGTCGGTTCCATCCCTAGTTTTAAACAATAAATATAGTAGAGAGAGAGAGAGAGAGAGTGCTTATAACTCGCGTCTTGGGCAAATTCATACTCAAATAAGGTCTCATTATTATCTTCACACGACATAACGACGAATAGTTCGCTCTGTTTTTGAAGTTTTTATGTAAACAAGATCACCGAAAAGGATATGAATTAGCCAAGCTGAATACATCAATCACCTGTTAACAGACATTTTTGAGTGTTGTGACTGGTTTTCATTTTATTTCGAAATCGGAATCAGAGGCGTTATCGGAGCCCTATGTATATAGCTTAATAAATGACGGGGAAAGAGGGAGAAAGAGAAGGGGAAGACAGGGAGACAGGGAGAGAGGATTAAATAAATGAATGAATGAATGAATGAAGAAATATAAAACAGAGTCGTAATCAGAGTTCAGAAGGGCAACAGAATCTAAAGAATCGAAAAGGTTTTCGTTTTCTTCCGAATCTGATCTCATTTTCTGCTTGATGAAGAGTAGATAGCTGAGGCAGAAGCAAACAACCAATCACAAAGGGCCTCATTTTAAGACAACAGTTAGCGAGTGGTCATAACGTACAAGAGGAGGTGGGCTGGAAAAGAAGTGTGTGTGTGTGGGGGGGGGTTTGAGCCATCATTTTTATGCATGTAAAAAGGCCGTGAGTCAAGAAAAAACATGCAATACATTGGGGAGTGGGTTATGAATAATTATGCTTCAATTTTATTAACTGCAGATATGTATACATACATAATTTAACACTTAAATTGGCAGAAGTAGCTTGATAGATGACTAAGAATAAAACTGCTCTTATACTTACACCTCCTGGCTATAGTATTAGATATTACAGCCTTGTAACTCCAGAACTGGAAGGCCATGTATATACAACACATTTGACCCGTCATTTCTATGGAGACTGACTGATACCATAAAAAAACAAGATGAATGGTACTTTATATATTATTTAGTAAGATGATCCTAAGCAAGGGGATGAAGGGGTGGGTAACTGATTTTTGTGTTAGGATTCAAGGGGTGGGCTCATTTTAATGTGTTAACTAGGAAGGGTGGGCCACTAAAACTGTGTTTACTAGAAATTTGATTTTTCCAGCCCACCTCATCCTGTACTTTGACCAGTCCTTACATCAGGCTCGAGGTTTCTACCTATATTATATCTTATTCAGTTGCAACAAATATCTTTTAGCCTTTACTAAATTTATAAGCCAAACTTAATGTAAAGAAAAACCAATGCTTTGCTCTGGTTTTTCAAGAACCAAGTTTTGTCAAATGCATTTGAAAGGTCCTTGTAGACTAGTAAGAGTGTCCGGAGGGGGGAGGGGGGAGGAGGAGGGGAGGAGAGGTAACAACCAAAAGAACTCATAAATCTCCTAGGCCTCTCCATTTTATAGGCCATTTGCATAATGGTGCCAATTGACTACCAATACCAGAATTCTTTGTCAAAATGCTGTCTTATTCAGATTTTTCTACTCCACTGGGAATAAAATAGATAGTTGGTCAAATCTGTGTGACCGAGTACAGGTTTGGTTTGTTGTGAACGAGGGTGACAATGTAAGATTCACAATTATATTTATTTCACAGGATAAAATAGATACACATGCAAAAAGGTGATTACAGCTAAGTGTAATACAATATAAATAGTTGTGGAATATATCTATCAACACTTTAGCAGTAAAAGAATAATAGACCACGTTCAATATCTTCAAATTCAGACTTGATTGAGAGGCTTCATTAGCATGGTACATCATGTATACACCAACAAGTGGATCACCAAATATATTTATATGCTAGGGATAAGATAATGTATATACGACGTTCCTACCTTTCGGCAACAATAAAATTTTGGGAGAAATGCTAGTTAGTTCACTACTGAACAACGTTATAATCGAATCTTCAGCGCTATATCTATCGATCCTTTTGAGTTTAATGCAATTTTGGACGATTTTATTCCTGAGAGCCTCGGTATCGTGCTTGAAATTTAATATCTCGAACGTGGCCTATTGATGCATGATACTCTTAGCAAAGCAAATTCTGTAAATAATTAGAGATTACTGTGTTTTCTATGAGCTATTCTGACTTCAAAAATATATAAATCTAGGATTTGGACATCGATCTAAGGTAAGCCGTAATTTACATTTCTGACTATATACATTTCACAACACTTCAACTTGAATGCTAACATGCTATCGTAGTTTACATTTAGGTGAACATACCTTTTGACCTTAAGCTATGAAGACTTTCTTTGAGGTTTATGACGTTTGTCTTCTGTAGTCCTACATCACTAATGGGTTTGGTTTTCTTTGTTCTCTTGTGGTCTTTAGTCTTCGATAACAACCCAACTGTCTTAAAGTCGGGGGCGGCTTTGAATATTTTCAGGGGAGTGCGAGGCTGATCACAGGCTTAATATAACCATTCTATGTCGGTGTATGGTTGGGGGAATCGTTGGGCTTCCTGTGGTGGGTTATAACGAATTTTTAGTTTGAGTTAGATTTTCCCTTCTAATTCAAAGGTAATTGAATAGAAAAACTTAAATATGTTCTAGAAATGTACTATGATAGCTCATAAACATCTCTAGGGATGTTTAATGTTGGTGAAATCACGATTTATAGTGTTTTTGAGGCGATAGGGGTCGCTTTCCAGTGTGAGGGACAAGGCTGGCAACAAACCCCAGCCGATAGCTCACAGGCACCTAGTCTAGGCCAAATTTATCCTCTTTTCTCAAATCCTTGAAACATGAAATTATGGCACAACATAGACTGGTAATCTAACAAGAACCTGGCGAAGTTTCAGCTTCGTGGCTTTAACTTCTTGCGAAGAAAATCGATTTCGAACTTTGAGAATCGCTTTCTCCGTATGATCCGTCACAAATGCTCAATCAAAGGAATGCGAAGTATGCAGATGTGGTCGAATTACCTACGTATACGCTGGGTGCACCCACCACGTCACGTCCGATATACAGTGGCTGGAGCGAGAGTAAGCGAGAGTAAGCTGAGGTGCACTCAGCTTCGCCTTGGGTTGATACAGTAATAGCCCGCGTATAAGAACCTAAATTTTTCAATTTAGCCTAAATAGGTTCTTATATAAATGGTACTTAAAAGCAAATTTAGGCTACCAAGGTTCTTAAAATAGGTTCTTATATTTTCATATGAATTTCATCTAAATATACTATATATATTATAAATATTATCTCATAATACAATATAAATCATTTATTTGTACCATAGAGCAATCCCTATAGGCAGTTCAGTGCAGGTACAGTATATGTCCTTAACCGCAAAAGTTATGTCAAGATGATGATCTTAATTCAGCAGTTTCTACCTATATACATTTACAGCAACCCCACTGATAAAAACCTAACTTAAAAATTTAGTCTAAATAGGTTCTTATGTGGAGGGGGCTTAAAATGAAAATTTTAAACTAACAGGTTCTTAAAACCCAGGTTCTTATACGCGGGCTGTTACTGTATCTCTCTTATACACCGAGGTACAAGGTATACAGTCGTTCCCAGAAACGTTGTCCAAGTGAAAAGAGGTTTATACGACAAATTAAGTATTTAACCTCGCGTGGAATTTGTAAACCGCCGTCGACATTTTCTGCACATGCATGTAATGGTGCTCGTTTAAATTCCTAGTTCCATGTGCGCGATAATCAAATATTTAGTGAGACACGCACGTGATATTTATTGTCGTATAAAACCTCTCTTCACTTGGACAACGCTTTTGGGAACTACTGTTAACCAACTATTCTAGATAGAGCTTTGGAACAACTTTTTTTTTTGAAGTGCCACTAATTTCATAACAAACTTACAGGAGATAGTTTGATGTCATCTAGCTTTTGTGTGTTAATGAATGTTGTGATTAGGGGATATCTCTGACTCATCCTGTGTGGGTTTATGATGTAAAGGAAATTCTACGCTTTGATAAAGCTTCCCTTATGTATTTCCTTAAATCATCCTAGTCAAAAAGGAAAGTAAATTCTTTTAAAGTGCAGTAATTTTCTATACCATAGTTTAAGTAATAATCATTTGGATAATATTTCACTGGTTTATTTTTTTGTGAGTTTGATCACACGGTCACATTTGCCTGACAATAGAAGCCACTCAAAGCATTCTGGTCTTGGTAGTGAAATGACGCAATAAATACAAACGTCCTATTATTCCTTCCCTGTCTGCACACAAGTGTTACCGCGGTAAGTAACAGGAAGGAGCATAGGACGAAGCTTGCACGCATAGCTGTCCAAATGACTTTAACATAGATTTCTAGATCTCATCAATTAATCAATCAATTTGTCATGTGTGTTGAAGATGATGATGACGGTTACAACCAGAATATTCCAATGGGTTTTGGTGTTTTCCTGTCTCATTCCTGCTGGTTCAAGAGCGACTAACAAGGTATGTAACTATTAGTGCACATCTAGAAAACGCTGTCTCCGCTTAACTACTTTGCCCCCCAACCTCGCTTGTATACACGCCAAAAAAATAAAAGAATTACGAGTACATAATAAGATGCATTATACTTGTGTGCATGCACTAAAACATAAACCGCGCACAAAAATAGTGTGATTGATAGAGTTGTTTTCATAAACCCTTGAAATGGATATTAACCCAATACACCTTAGTAGACCCTAATTCTAATGTTTTCTTGTGTGTCTATTTGACTATTACGTTACGCTTTAACTATCAGTTTTTATTTCACGGGTTTATGAAAACCACTCTAATACAAGCTCATTTTTGTTTATAAGAACATTGTATCATTCAGAGATAAAAAAGGCAACACAGGTAAGTGGAACTATCCATCATTGAATTTATCGAGTTGTTTAGAAACGGATGACGTAGAAATGAAAATATGAATTAGCAGTTCCAAAAATGAGGCGCTACATTTCCTTTTTCATATTTGATGATTTGATGTCCTAAAAGTTTACCTAAAACTCAAAGCTGTTGGCTGTTTTGCTGATGAGAGATTACGAGCACTACGTACCTACTACTATGATGGACGCTCGCAGATTAGATGGACAGACCCTTTCAACAAGACCAATATTATCAGAACATGCGCAGTGAACGCCTACAAGCAAGGCTTTCTTGGCATGTTCGGTGTTCAGTATTATGGCGAGTGTTGGAGCGATGGTTTCGCAGGAAAGAGATACAACATGTATGGCAAGTCATCCAACTGTAAACACGGAGTAGGGAAGGACTGGGCTAACATGGTCTACCGTTATAAAGGTATCTACTGATTTAATCAATCAATGTGTGGTAGCGTTATGGAAAATATTAAAAGACTTCTATTTATTTTTCAGTTTTAAAAACTATTCAGCAGTGAAAGATACCAATAACTTGCTGGGTACCTAGATTTGCTGTTGTACAAGAACTTGGTATATAGTGGTAGACTGGCTGGCCCATTAGGTGCCAGGTGTGTTCTCATGATTAGAACATGCGCAATAGGCCTCTACTGGCTTAATGACGTTTTATACCTACACTTCCAGCAATCCCTTTGGTGGCTTTTTGTCATGTTAATTTTCACTGTTGTCTTGGTATTGTAAACGTCATAAGGGTTTACCCTTGGTGTGAATAGGCTCGATAGTTATTTAAACTTACAAACGGAGATTAGGTTTATAAATAAATATAAGACTAATACACTAGAATATTCTAAAAAACGTCAGTGCAAGATTTGTATAATTAATCGGATAAAGTAAATAAACATTTTAAATTCTTATTGAATAATTTCATTCAATTTGTTTGTAACTTTGGTTCATTCAACCTGGTCCAATAAACTGAAACGGTATCAACGTTAAAGGAGCACTTGGACGAAAACGCCCGAATTTTTGAATGTCCGAATTGATTAAATATTCCGCTATTTTAAGATCAAACACTGCTCCAATAATAGCTTGTTGTCAACAAAATGGTTGTCACATACCCGTGATAAGGTAATAAAAATTGCGATTTTCCTGGCGTCCGCCATTATTTTTTGAAATCATGTATCTTCTCAAAGGGAGTGGGTCGAGTTTGGGTTTATGACATCATTTACTCAATTTGGCTCTTTCATCGATAATTTTGAATGCATGGAGTGCGATATAATCTTGTTCAAAGTTTGAGAACAGCTTATAAACATCGACCAAAAATCTAAGAAATGGTATGAAGTGTGGTCGAAGCGATTTGGGTGAGTAAATGACGTCACACAGCGTATTACCGCTGACAAAATATATTTTGGCCGTGAGCTAAATTTAATGGCGGATAGGTTTTCAAAGCCCAATTTCTCAACTGCAAGTCGCTCCCAGGCTTATATTTTCGCAAATCTTGTCATTATAATCATAATTGAGTTATATTATCCTCAAATGTTTGAATTGTTCGGACTTTCAAAAATTCGGGCGTTTTCGTCCAAGTGCTCCTTTAACAAAAAAGCAGACAGCAAATTGCAGGTTTTGTAGACTGAAGATCTATGGTTAGGATCTAGGACGGAAAGGTTAAAATTTAGGGTCCCTCTAGTTCAATCTCAATGACTTGACATTTCTCTAGAATTGTTTTTCTATCGTATTAATAAACCTTTCCCGAATTCGCATGGATGATCACGGAACAATGGTTCCAATAACTGAAAGTTTATTCTTTTATCTATCAAGGCCATCTTCGACTTGAAATCAGGGTTTCGTGATCAGAGCGAATTCGGGAAAGGTCTGTTTAGCTGGGCCTTTAAATTTTGATTTAAAATATAGTGGCAAAGTTTCAACGTGGACCGACAGACTTTTCAGATGCACATATTAAGTAAACGTTTTGCCTCCGGCTACTGGTAATTCTTTATTCGTCCAACTAAGATTTCGTCACATTTAAACCTATTGTCGTATGACTGGCATGACGGTAATCTTTTCATTTCGTGCAAGGCCCAGGAGGACACAAAGGACGAAGCCCCATACAATGGCATCCCCCACGTCCACACATTTCACTACATTCGATATTTACAAGGCACACAACTCACAGCTCACATGTTGATTTTTATGGGAGGAAAACCGGAGAAAACCCTCGTGGCAAGGGAGAGAACATCACATCTAACAAACTCTACTCACATGTGACATCCGCAGGGCTCGAACCAGTGACCCGACCCGTTGGACTCACAGTGGTGAGAGGCGAACGTTTTGCTGCTACGCCACCCATGCCATGTAATTTAACAAGATGAACGAAGAATTAACCTCCAAATTGCGATATACTTCAAGAAACCAATTTGTTTTCAATGCCGAGTCATTTTCATTATCCACCAACTCAGCTGGGAATCGCACCCAGTCCTCTTGGTTCGAAAGCCAATCGTGCGCTGTTACACTACTGAGTTTGTGGTGGTTTGAAAAACACCGAAATGACATACCAATTAAACGCACCTAGTCAAAATTTCAAATCTCCTTGACACACAATTACAGTAGAGTGATTGCAATAAAATCCATTAAATTAGTTATTAGTCTAAAAGGTTCGACACTAATTCTGTTGTTTTCTTTTGTTAGGATTTGATTATAGATTTTGTTTTGCGAATTTATTGCAATCGCTCTAATGTAAGAACTAAAATTATTAATTGGGTGAAACATCCAGCGTCTTCAGGACCGGTAGGAGAACCATGGCATCTCTGAACTTGTTGGAAAGCACCTTCATTAACTGGAACTTTAATCAGGCCTTTGACGAACTGCCTGAATTTGTTGAAAATCCCTAAAAACTTTGACGCGTTTGTTGAAGACGAAAACTTTTCGAAATAGCAAAAACTAAAACATTTTTGCTATTAAAACAATATATAGTGCGAGAACAAGATTGAATTAAATTTTATTGACTTTTAATTGTACTTAACGAACGTGTGCCAAGGGCAAACTTAATCCAGTATAAATTATAAAAACGATGAAATTCATTTTAGAAATCTAAAAGGTGCAATTTGTTGTGCGCTGCCAGCTACGAAAAACCAGAGATCAGAAAAAATGGCCGAAAATCTCCCTGGAAACGTAGTCCTCCACCTGATGCAGACGCACTACCTTGGAGGGATAAAGGTACGCATGTTCGTAATCTTCGCAGGTTTTGAAAAAATCTGAGCACGATTCTTTAATGTTATACTGCATCTTAAATAATTACAATGATTAGTTTCGGAAAAAATTGAAATTTATAGAGATCGAAGTCGTTCATCTCATTTCACGTCTGAAACAGAGAAAAACCGAAATTAGTATGGCTATGAAGCTAAAAAGGCAATGAAGCTCAATCCCAGGTATTGGTTTTGACTGATCTGAAAAGAAGAAAAGAATGTTAGCATATTTTGAAATGAGACTAAATTGAGAAACAGTTCACAAATAGCCGAAAATGTGACAGCAAATTTACAAAGTAAACGCGTTTGTCGAAAACCAAAAAGACCCGCCAAGTGCGCGTTTGTCGAAAACCAAAAAGACCCGCCAAGTGCGCGTTTGTCGAAAACCAAAAAGACCCGCCAAGTGCGCGTTT
>JAAAQI020158784.1:0-25013 GCA_011800005.2 Stichodactyla mertensii | reverse complement strand
CTAAAAGGGACCACAAAACTCAGCTGGTGGGCATTCTTGTTATTATCACCCTAAGCGGGACCAAAACCCTGATTTCAAACCCTAAAAGGGACGACGAGGACCCCCGCCCCCTTTTATAAGGGAGTCCCCCACCCACCCCCCCGGGGACGCTCTTCCCCTAATAACACCTTTTTAAGTTTTCTTTATACGCGCAAAAAAGTTACTAACTTGTGGCAACGAGAAAATGGTTATTGACACCAGGATGATCAACATCGTGAACAGCACTGGCGATAATTGCGGAGAGTATTTCAAGGTCGGTGAATACGGACTGAAAACAGAAAGAAAGGAAATGTTAATGAACCAAGAATTTCAAAACCAAATAACTGTGGTTGGGCTACCTGTGGTATTTGAAGGCATGCTGGGTAATATCACAACACAAAACTCGAGTAACTTGACAAGAAACATGGCCGCGAAAATATTCCTTCTTCAAAAAACAGTAAGTATTACAGCATTTGAAACTTGTTTCATGCTTATCATGGACATAATTTGTTCTGATTGTGATAGTATTAAGTACTGGGCTTGATAGAAAAACTGAAGCCTTTTTAGAACTTTTTCTTTCTCTGTTCTCGTCAGAGTTGTCCTGGTCTTTCATCTTTTTATCTTTTCTACTGAGTTACGTGCTGAACTTAACGATCAAAAACGACTAAACTTAAATCGATATAGCAAAAGACATGTAGGAATGGTACAGCAAAAGAAGTAACAATTTAAAGCAAAAGAGTCAAAAGCAAACTTCATGTCGTAAAACAAACTTTAGATAATCTTAACTTAATAGTTGAGAAATTTTAAACCCTAAGGAACACATGTTGAATCGTATTGAATATTTAATAAACTTTTCGATTAACGTGGAAAATTAGATTTGTTGTTTAACTATACACTAACAAATCATAATCCATGTAGCATGCAATCTCTTTTTTCCCACGGTTTGTTTAATAACATTGTTAAAATTGTTGTGAGCGAACCCAAGTGGTACTTGACAGTTTTGAGAATGCCATGGCACATGAAGGAAAACCATGGGAAAACAAGGCCATACCACATGAAGCAGGGGCGTAGCGAGGGGGGGCAAGGGGGGCTGGCTGCCCCCCCAAAATTTGGGTAATTTTGTTAAAATGCATTAAAGAAAAAATATTAACAATTCAATATTTTTCAGCTTTTTACTATGAGCGCCCCCCAAATTTTTCCTTTTCCTGGGTTCTCACTACACCCCAGCCATGAAGGCACTGTGTGTCAGTGTTTTTTTACATGAGTTAATTGTGCAGAAACAATAATACAGTCAACTGTAACTAAAATGTACTAAATGCACAAATTAGATACATGTACACTCAGGTCTCACAATGATGTGATAAAAAACAATGGTTTCATTAGACACATCTTTTGTTTTCACACACACACACACACAAAAGAGAGGTTTGAGATATATCTATGTAATCACTCACGTCGAAAGCTTGTGCAGATAACAAGACATGTGTTGTTTGGGTTACATCGGCCGCATGAATACAATTGTGAAATGGAACATCTCTTAAATAATGACTCTGTAAAAAAGAAATCAAAACTTCAGTAAAATTTCACAAAATAAATGTACACTGTACAAAGATATCAGAGGTTCTATTTGCCTTTTTGTTTGGTTGGACAAGCAAATTCTGTAGTCAGAATAAACAACATCTGGATCCCAGGGTAGTATAAAGAATACTTTAAATAATCCACTCTGGGAACTGTTCTTTTTCCCCATGAGTGGTATTCTGCTGCTGAGTTGTTTAATGCCATTCTCAATATTTTGTGAATTCAGTAGTTGCAAGCTGCCCATTGGAATTTGTTTTTTTCCCCTGCCACCAGTCAAAAATATAAAAGTTACTGACTGATTATTTTTGATTAACAGCAGTGAAAAACCAATTTCACAACAAACTGTTGAAATGCCTGAGTTTGTAAAATATTGGGAATTGCAGTAATATAGCCTGCAAATAGGTTTTCTTGAGACTTTGGGAGAAGATGAGAAAGTAGCATAACAAAATTGTTTTCACAAATTAGTTTCACATTAAAAATTGTTTTCACAAATTAGTTTAATAAAATGAAAGCTTACCTCTACTAGGGACATATAATTTATAAATGTTGTAGGTTTGATTTTGAATATTTTTAGTAAGTCTCTGGCCTAGGGATTGAAAAGCATAATAATTCAATCAAAATTAAGAACAATTAAATTAATTACATGTTTCACAAATGAAGTTGTTAGCAGAAGAATTAAAAAATGTGGATTGTGGAGCGAATTTTGTATGGGGAGAGGTGCTAAAATTCCAAATTTCTGAATTCTGAAGTGTAAAGACTGAGACAATACATTGTTAAAAAGAAAAAAAGACCTTTACTAAAGATCCTTCTGTTTGAAAGATCTGAATTTTGTTTTTTGGTTGTTTTGCAACACAAACACATTTGCAACATTGAGTAGTGGAGGTAAATCAAGTCAAAGTGATGGCAAAATTAGTGTGTGTGTGGGGGGGGGGGGGGGGGGGCTATAGAAGCCCAGCCCTCTATCTCTATGGTTCCTGTTTTGACAGTCTTACCTGCAGAATAGTATAGGTAACAGCTAGCATTGGGTGACCAGTAGTTGCTTCGTCCAAGGAAAAAGCATCAAAGTCCCATCTATTGATGCCCTCTAATATCTGTACAAAAAACAATGACCATCAACAGAGATAGGCACATTAAAAACACCTATGTGTACCTACATAGTACATGAATTGGCTTTTTTCCAAAGTGTATTGGGTTTTTCGTTGGTAATCATTTTGTGCATATTAATGTGATTTTTTTTAAGTTGAAAAAAAATTATTTTTGTCAAAAATATCTTATAGAGTTTCATTTTTAAAATGCCATTATACTAAAGTGCAAATCCTTGTTTCTTTGGGACATGAATTCTGCTGTTTAGCATAACAGTACATTGACTATTATTTTGCAATTACAGCAATAAATGATGAGATGAAAGTGCTGATGTGAAATGAAATAGGAAAAGTGGATGAATGGGTAAATGCTTGGCAGTGACAGCAGTCTTTCTTCAGTACTCAGAGTATGAGTTTGATCATTTAAATCAAAACAAATTAACTCAACAAAACAACAAAAATAAATCAGAAAGATAATGAATTGGGTGATGCAGATATTAGTAAGACAAAGTACAAAGTAAGAGAAAGATTTTTAACCTTTGCTAATTCACTTTCGTTCTGGACTTCTACACCAAATCTATAGAAAATGAAAGAAAGAAAGAACTTGTTTTCAGCACAATGCTGACCTTTTGAGTACAATTGTCTTTGTCACTCCCTTGCAGATTAAAAAGTCTGTACAATAAAGACAAGCAGACAAATCAATACTAATAAAAACCAGCTGAGGCGATGTTCATAAGAAATCCATGTTCGACCAATTAGATAATAATAATAATAATTTATTTCACTTATAAAGCGCAAATATCAATTGGGTTATTTTCATTTGCCCTAACTTAAAATTTATACTAATTACTAATATACTAATATAAATAAATAAATAAAACAGTAAATTTAAAAGACTATGAATATAAAAGATAATTAAAATATAACCTTATTAAACCGTAGCTATATATTAAAAAAAAAGCTTTTTTGAATAAAAATGTTTTAAGTAATTTCTTAAAATTATCAATGTTTGGCACTCTCCTAACTTCAAGAGGCAAATTATTCCATAAATTCAGAGCAGCTACCATAAAAGATCTATCTCCTAATGTCTTACATGTTTTAAAATTAACATACTTAAGTAAAATTCCATTCGAATTGGAATGTAACCTACATCTACCCTCATTCTTAATACTAATAAGCTCTGTTATGTACCCTGGAGCAAAACGCTTAATAGCCTTATATATTAAAAGTAAAATTTTGAATTCTATGCAGAAAGTAACAGGCAGCCAGTGCAAATTATATAGTAATGGTGTTATTCTACAATACTTAGATTCGTTATATATTAATCTGGTCCCAGCGTTTTGAACCCTTTGGATTTTATGTATTTGATAGGCTGGTAGGCCAAAAAGAAGGCTATTGCAATAGTCTATACGACTACTAACAAAAGCATGAATCAGCTTTTCAGTAGATTCTCTAGACAAGTACTTTCTAATTTTCCTAATATTAGATTAGATTCATATTACCGACTAGATTCAGATTACTAGTAGATAATTATTCATATTAGTGTAAACCACTCTAGATGAACAGAAATTCTTTTTCTGGTAAAAACAAGTGTTTCAGATAATCACAAAGCCTGGTCCCTTTGTATCAATATCATAATGCTTTTTAAAATTTAAGCAAAAGCAGCTAAACTGTCCACAATTTGGTCAGCTCATCTGGAGGTGGTTAGTCATAGAGGTTCCTCCAATGAAGAGGTTTTTCAGCCCCCCTTTATTTGATTCCTGGATCTGCCCCTGGAATGTTGAATAGCACCGTTTGTTGAATAATTTTTTTTTTTTTCAGATTTTATTATTTTATATATTACTAATTTTCTTTATATTGTATTCATTTTAGGGCTCCGTTTGATAACAGATTACTTTTTGTAATATCTGATTGAATTACCCTGTTTAAATAAAGGCTTAGTAGTAGTGAGTAATAGTAGTAGTACTCCCATTACTTGTATTAATACATGCACAATTTCTAAATGAAACACAAAACACAACCTTTTGTTTACTGATCTCCTTATGAAATAGTTCATTTCAGCAAAAACTTTTTGATTCTAAGTTCCAGTGAACCAACATTTCATGAAGCAATATCATAAATTTATGGATTCCTAAAAACAATTTAGCCTAAGAAACACTCCACCTTTGAATTACCTTGGTACAGTCCCAGAGAAGCTATGTAATCTTGTAAGTTTACGAACACCATTTACCATGGACCTTGAACGAGCCCTTATACAATCCTTTCTAGGTTTACTTTGATTAGTATCTGCTGGTATTTCCAGCTGTTTATCTGCAAAAAGAAAAAATCCTAATATAGATTTTTATCCATTACTGTGATTCTCAATATTTTGTGAACTCAGTAATTGCAAACTGGCCACTGGAAATTGGTTTTTTCACTGCTGTCAGTGAAAAATATGAAGGGTACCAACTGATTACTTTTGATTGACTGCAGAAAAAAAAACCAATTTCACAACAAGCTGTTGAGATGTCAGAGTTCACAGAATAATGAGAATTGCAGTAAGATGTATGACTATACATACAAAGCTGTAATGTGCAGAAAAATGAATTTTTTCAATGGGTCGATGCCTAGTTATAAGCATAATCCTACCAGGGTTAGCCAGTGTCGTGTTCCTGAAGAGAATTGGGGAGTGAGCAGCCTTAGGTGAAGGTGGATCGGGATCTGTGGGGGAACATCTCCTGTTTACAAGGTCATCTATAATGTACAAAGTGAGGAGTGTTCATGACGTGATTGACACTGTACATGACTACATACAATGCACATATGTACTTGCCCGCAGCACAAAAAATGAAAATCAGTGTGTAAAGCAGGGGTTAAAAAAGCTCCAATATTTCCCTAAATTATACAATCATGTCAAACTTGATAGATTTTCATTTCAAACGCCTGAAATATAATTTATAAAAACAAGTTTGGTGTGTCACGCTTATGTTTGCTCACAAATGGCAGTAATTTTGCCTTAAAAATAACTTCAGTAAATTTAGTTTTCCTGATTTAAATATTTTTTTTACTATTGATAGTCACTCTAGGGGAATGCTAACACAAATACTGATAGATAGCCTGATCTTAGTTTCTAAGGGTTTGACATTTGGCTAGGCCTTTGCTTTCACCCACTGTCTAACCTAAGAAACCCAAGTGCTTTCTAGGTGTTTAATTTAAGCCAATGGCACTGTGCAAACAATGAACAGCAACATTATACATGCAGTTATATTAACTTATGTTATACTAGTGTCGACAGTGCAGATATTAACACAATTAAAATGACATGCTCTTCAATTATCTCTAAACATTGTGAATAACATACACAGTACATGTGATTTATGGTGATGTTAGTCAAGGCTTTGAAAATGTGCTGTAGCATGATTCAACAGAAGTTCTCATTTTAGCCCAGACCTGATGTTTTAATACAACTTTACAGCATGAATTTTTATAAAGTCCAATCTTAGTTGAAGTCATGCTGATTTTTAGTTTTTAAAGCAAACTTGAAAAATGCTTCTTTAAATTCCTGTAATTTTTGACATTTATATTTAGCTGTTGGAAGCCCAGCTTTTATAATAAGCCTAATTTACTGTTTTCCAAAAACAGGTTTCATTCCCTTGATTTGTTTTTCTTTCTTTACTGGCAGCATTTGAAAAGATACATCAGTATGTATGAAACTTGAAAAAAAGAATTTCATTCATGAAAGGTTTGAGATTGGACACTGGCAATGGTTTAGGTCTTTTAGTATGTGACATTGTTTTTGCAGTTCATGTTCAGTGTTTCAGGGACAATAATGAAAAAAAGACAGGATAGGATGGGAAAAGGACAATGTTTTGGAATGGGAGGAACACTGGCACAATTTACTGGCATAATTTATTAACTTATTATTAATAACCTTTAAATAAGAATTCTAAATTGATGAAAACAATTGATAGTTTTTCCATTACAATGCTTCCTTAATCATCCATCTGTAATATTTTAGCTATAATGTATTGTGATTTGAGCAATATGAACATTTATGTTTACTGGGCAAATTACTTAATAGAAAGTCATTGGAACATGGTGAAAGAACAAAAATAGGATAAAAATAAGATTATACTTTAAACTCAATACACAATTAATAAATTACTAGAGCAGATTTTGTATGATGGAGAAAGGCATGCAGCACACTGTGCTATAAGCATGCCTTGACCATGTCACAACCATGTTTGTGCCACTAGCTTTTCACATTCATATGGAATCTGCTATAAATGTCTAACAAATTCATCATGCAGTTAGGAGCAGGTGAATTAAAAAATACCACACTGCATTTGTTAAGATAATAATTATGATTAGACAACTATATTCACTTGTTAATTAATAATTTTGTAAAGTATTATGTGCCAACTTCACATTAATTTATTTCAGCTTATAAATGTTATTAGCGTGCATGAATTAATTTAACAACCTACTACAGCATCAGTTCGCAGGTTTTACTTTATCCTGAAACAGCCTTCTGTTGATTTGTTCATTGACCAATCATCATAGGCCTTAAATTCTGAAATAGGGAACAAATTGCATTGAGGTCTAGCTTCAGTACAAATATCTATTGTTCATCATGCCTTATATGGTGCTGTTTATACTAAATTAAGCTAGACCAGAATGCACCTTGTTTGTCTATCACAGAAAAGGCCTATGAACTACCACTGATCATTGTTGATTAGCACCAACTAGTAATGGGATTGATTGATCAGTTGATCACTGTTGATAGATGTGAAGATAACTCTAAATCAAATGGTGCTCAGTTCTTAGAATGGCATACCTTCCCATACAGAATCTAATGCTTTTGAACCTACCATAACAGTTTAACTGAAACATGCAGATGTAAAATATTCTAGCATTTAGTTAAGAGTTACCTGTAAAAGTGTTATACACCCAGGCAGACACCTGATTGCCTGATTGGTTAGCATCAGAGAAGTCTTTGAGCTCCCTGTTTAGAAGTCTCTTGAACTGATGGTTTAGACAAAGAAATTTAATAATTACAATGTACACATCTTCCCCTTTTCAAATTTAGCTTTTTTTTGGTTATTTTTCTCCAAAGATTTAAATGGATTGAGAAACTATATGAAACATAATTAGTTTTGAACACTCTATCCAAAGATCTTGAGTTGGTTGAAAAATCATTGCTTTTTCATTTTCCTTTCTTTCTGTCTTTCTTTTTTTCAACCCATTTCTCAAAGTTTTGATGAACATTCTTTTTCTACATCACAAATATAAAAGCTTATTAAAATGAACAAGCCATACCTTATTTGATGCCATTTCACTGACAGATGAGTGAGTTTGAAGAGTTTCCAACTGATATAAAATCCAGTCCAGCTCTTCAAGAGTGCTATTTGCAACCTTAGAATATGGCAGAATCATATTGATAAATATATCAATATACCTTTTTATTTTGTTTTGTATTTGTAGACAGCGTTTGAAACTAGCCTTATATAGTCTTTAACTCAAAATGTTGACATATTGGATTTGCTTTTATTCATTTGTTGAATGGGATGCTTATATACAATGTAATAGATTTCACAATTGTTTCAATGCTCTGTACAGTCATTTTCAGTGGGGGACTTTATGGGCTGCATATTAAGGTGCCATTGGCAGTTACACAGCTATCGTTAATCTATGTATCTCTCCATTATTTTTTCTTTCTTGTTTTCATTCATTCATCCATCCATCCAGCTATCATTCATCTATCTCTCCATTATTTTTCTTTCTCGTTATCATCCATCCATCTATTCATCCATCCATTCTTGTTTGTTATTACATATTAAGCTTTATGATCAATTGCTTGCAATAGCAACAGAATTTCAATTCTCAAAGTAACAGCTTACAATTTGATAATTCTCATCCCTAGGAATCTGTAAGGAACCTTGAATGAAAAGAGAGAGAAATAATTCAATAATTCATGAATACTCGGACAATTCTATAGTAAAACATCTAATTAATACCTTAAAATAATGTTTAAATACACACAGTTTTACATATTACATGCATGTCAAGTAAACACCAATAATTTAATGTAAAACGCATGCAATTGAGTACTTATGCTCCTACCTATACTATTTTGAAGATCGGTAAAATTAGTTCTATTTAATTGTGGGCCAACAGACCCTCTTCTTCTGAAAGCAATGAAAGAGATTCAGTTAGTATTTTTGTAACAAATTTGTACACAATATCAGTGACCACTTTTAGTGTATCTGCAAACCTTATACACCAGGGACCGTGGAGCAGCTATGAAAGTGGAGGGGACTAAGTTTTGAGATCGTGGAGTACCTTTGAAAGTATATAATTGATTTAATATGAGGGTACAGCCCCCCAGCCCCACTCTCTCTGCAGCTGCTGTACACAGTCAGTTGTACCTTAATTATCCTACAGATTTTTAGTTGAAATTGTCTAGTTTTACCAATTAATATTAAAGCAAGAAAAAGATCAATGATTTGGCAGTGAAAAGCCTGTGCAGAAAAGTGTGTGTGGGTTCATACGCATTTTGGAAAGCCTTGGAAAAGTTTTGGAAATTGGTAAAATGTTTTTCCAGGACCTTAAAAGTTTTTGGAAAGCCATGTTCTAGATTACTTGGCTATGGAAAATCATGGAATTTTGTTATCGAAACAATAAATGATTGCCTTTTTTGGATTTTCAAACATTTGCATCGGAGATTATTCAAGTCATTGTTTATGGAAATTGAGTTTAGGGGCTTTGAAAAGTTTGTAATAGTTTTGAAAATTTTAATATAAACCCTGGTATATGTGAATACATTTAAAGTGGTTGTTGATGGTAGTTATATATCTATAACTTACTTTTCCTTTTTTGCATTTGTTAAAGTAATAAATGTGTTCCTGACATTACGAAGACTGGATAGAATCTGTGCAAATGGAGTAACCAGCTCCTCAACTCGCGTTCTACATTGAAAATGACAAGCAAGAATATTATTGTGTGTGAGTATTGAATAATTTATTAAAATCATAAATTGAAAATTTATAGCTATTTGTATTCCTCTCGACATGCACAAGCATTTTCTAATGGGAGTCTTCATATGGTTCCTGCATTTCTTTGAAGACCTTATCAAATTATTATTGGTAGCCATATTGTTTAATCTTTCTGTGACATAAAATCACTTCTGGATCTTAGAAAATATGTTTTGAAAAGTTTCATTGGTACATGTACCATCACAAGACTGGAGGACAGTGTTAATATTGAGCTGCCCATTTGATGAGTAATCAGGAACAATTCTATCTGAATTGGGGCAAAACAAAAGAATAATTATGATTATTATATGGTAAGGTAATTTCATGCAATCTCATTGGCCAATTTGCAGTCCATAACTTATAATATGGACCACCAATCTTATTTTTGTGTTACCATGCCATATAATAAACATCTTATTAACCTTGCTTGTTCTGTCTGTACATGTTATGGAAGCCTGTTTCTTCCAATTTCTTATGGCCCATGCGCTACGCAATGTCCATAAGAGTTGAAAAAACTAGGTCTATAACTTATGATAAAGCACTTGCACTCAGTTAAGAAGAGGTATTTACACTGTATTTCATTACTGTGATATAGCTTCGATTTAGGTTTTATTGTGTACAATCACTCAACCTCAATATCGAAAGTATGTTATTAAATTAATACTCAGACATTTCACCAATTACATCGCAACCATGTGTGTGTGCTACTGTACGTAGATATCACTGCCCTAAGTTTTCCACATGTTCACAAATGCCATTATATACAAGAAAATTTGGAAACTTACCCTTCACTAAATGAATGGTGGCGTGACGTTACACATTTTGACGCTAATTCAAATTCACTGTCAGATTTGTATAAGAAGGATTCCCTTCTCTGCGGAGGTACTGGAATAGCCAGTTTGTCCGGTTCTGGTTTGTCAGAAGACTCCTCCCCTGATGGAGAATATTTGCTTCTCTCTCGTTTTCTAGGAAAGCTGTAGAGAAAGAAAAAAAAGCTTTAGCAATTTCTTTGACACATTTTTGAACACTGCATGTATCACCCTCAAAACTATTCTTCACAGTTTTACTGCATCCAAATTGTAGCTACATTTCAAAATCTTCTTTACTAGATAGATATTTCAAAAAAGAAATTGAAATTATCACCATCAAAGTACAAATTCTTGAAATTCAATGTTCTAGTGGCAATAAATTAGGCATAAAGTTGAGCTGCCAGTAGCCATTTTACAATTCATGATGATACAACTCCAAACCCAGGAAGTACATATTCATTATTAACGTTTTTATTGATTTAAAAGTGAATTTAACTCGTAATTAGATATAAATGAATTGCTGTTTATTTTTAAATTTTTCCACATGATTTGACTCAAAAAGAAAATATGCCAAACTGTCAAGCTTTTACATAAAAGACATGAATACATGTATATACTTTGCTTCATCTTACTGTTCAAATAGCATTTCAAATTTTGCACTTCCTAAGATTTTGAATATATATTTTTGCATATTTGAAAGGGTCAACAAAAGTTTTATTGCAGAAAACTATAGGTCAGCAAATTAAGAAATCAATAACTATATTAGATATGACAGGTTTTCCCACTTTTTTATAATTCTTTAACAAAGGATATTACCAGTTACAAAACCTCCTTGGGTAGTTTTCAACAGGAAGTTGAAGATTTGGTCAGAAGTCAGAGCCACTGCTTGATCAACTAATTAAATAAGCCCTGTCATTTCACAAAACCATGGGATGTCACTCCTGACATTATATGCACTACTATTTCAAAAACGGTTGTCAGTAAGCGATCTGAAATCTGAGCTAGACAATATGCCAGTGCAGGTCATCGCTCAAAGCTGGTGTCGTATTTAGCTATTTACTTATTGCAAACTACTAATAGATAAAATAAAACTTAATTTAAAATTGTTTTTCTAGAGATCATACAATTTCTTCTCCACATCAAGTATAATTCTTTGATATTTTGCTAAAAAAGTTGTTGCTTAGAAAAGCAGCTTGTTTTTACTGAGTTCTCAGCAGAAATATGGCTTCACAGCACAGTTTCTAGATGTTATGAAATGTTTCTCAGTATTAGGAGTTGCATTCTTTCAAGAAGACATTAAAAAAAGATGATTAAAAAGGCAAACGTATGTATAATTTATTTTAAGGCTTTATTCCCTGTAAGTACATCCTAGTGGAGATTTAATAGGATTCCTTAAAACCGGCATTAAATGCACTCTTACACGATTGTGATAACAATAGATGTATCAACTTTTTACATTTGACCTGCAAAATTTTAATTGATCAATAATTGATGTTACTGTTCACACAAGCATAAAAAATAAAGCCATTAATAAGTTGAGTATCAGTGATTACAACCTTACCTCTTAACAAATATAAATCCATGTTTATATCAGATAAAAACAAACAGATTATTTTAGTCAAAAGTATTTAACTATGAATACACAGCCTGTAGACCATCAACACACCTAGCCAG
The DNA here is from genome assembly GCA_011800005.2 of Stichodactyla mertensii. Lineage (NCBI taxonomy): Eukaryota > Metazoa > Cnidaria > Anthozoa > Actiniaria > Stichodactylidae > Stichodactyla > Stichodactyla mertensii. The sequence goes on along the minus strand of JAAAQI020158784.1, from coordinate 12,839 downwards.
CCACAATTAAACAGAACTATATACATCTGGTAAAGTTTATGTTTTAATTAGCACAAGACGTTACCAGTTTAATAATTATTTCAAATAATTGTGATGAGTTTGGTTTCAAATGACCTTATTGTTTACTGCAAGATGAAATCTTGAGCAAAGCAGACACAAATGAAAGTACAAATACAATCTTCAAGTGGCTCTTGAATTGTACACACATATTTGGGGATGCTTGACTGGTGCTCATGCAACCTTAGATGTTCTATTTATCAATAATTATATCAAAACAATGGTTTCTGATGCATGACTTTTTGTAAATCCTTGGAATCTTCATATGTAATGCCATCAACTCATAAGCTGTCCATTTGAAAAAAAAAAATTGCAGCACAAAATTAAATAAGTTGGCCTAGAAAATATGCCTATAGACTACCTTAAATAATATGTGCACATGTGTATGCGTGCTTATATATAAATAAAAATATATATCTATGCAAATGTAAGTTATTGAAGTGCACAAGCTAACTGCAGCATTACACCTTGTAATTTAAGACTTTATTTCATGACATATAGTAAAAAAAGATGATAAAAACAGAGACATAGAACACACAAAAAAAGTTAAGAGATATTTCCAATGGCTCTGTTGAATTCAGATTTGTTTTCTAAAAATGTCAAAATGCAAAACAGTAACAGAAACCACTTTGCAAAGGTTGCAGAAGAACAAGTAACTTAACAACACACAAAAACAAAAGCACTGACAAAAACCTTCGGTGCGTATTTCATAATTAAGAAGTTTGAATAATTCTTAGCTGTAGTACACATAAAATGAGGCAAGTCTCAAATCCCAACTAGTTTATATCTAAATTATAATGTGAATTTGAATAATTTTGTGCAGTAGAACCACTTTTTGAGGTGGCGATATACATGTACACTTTTGAATATTCTAAATTAGCTAAATAACGATTATATCAAGTTAAGAAAAAAAAGGGACTTTTCTTCTGACTTTAGGAGACTAACTGCAGAAATCTCTAAATTACTTTAGACATAGGATGTTGAGAAGAACAAAGCCGTAGAGCTGAGACTTCAGGCACGGTAGATGTGTGTGTGTTAGTAAATCACTTTCAAGTGAGGGAGCGTGTGGTGGGTGCAAAAAGTGAACAAGGATAATAAGGACTGTGTTAGCTCATATACACCAAACCTAGCCTTTGCTTTAAATTTGGCGTGTTGAATACATGAAATCGTTACAAACAAATAGTTCAAGTAACATGAAACGCACATAAACAAAGCAGCTCAGGTCTGCTGGCTATGACGAACACCAGTTCCAAAGTTGCGTGTTCCAACAAAGATTTGAAGTATTCCAAGAGTAAAATCTCGAAAACGATCACGAAAGTTTAGAGAGCGAAAGCAGTAATTTTAATGCGAAGATTACGATAGAACCCAAACAGTTTTGATTCGTAGATTTCAGAGCTTTGGGATCTGAAGAAGATAAAGTTTAATAGATAACTCTATCGAACATAAATATTACTTTTGCATCAAACTATTGGTGCTGGACACAGAGGATCGTACAAAACTACCCTGACTTGTAATATTTCAAAAGGACATCTCGAGTTTTGAAAACAAAATCTGAATTAATGGCAATTCAAGAAAAGCAGAGCGAAGTAACTGCATGTACAATTGTATCTGGCGTCAAAAGCAACTATCCAAAAATCCCAAGGGGTTTTATAAAGTCGAAAACAGTTCAATCTTGTAGTGACATGGAATGGCAGTTTGTAAATTTACTAGTCCGATCATAAACATACGGTCAGATCAAGTATTATGGGCATACACAGCAGGGTCGTGTAGAGTGTGCCGTACGTAGGTCTTGAAGGTTTGTACATTCGAAGCGATACTTCGTTGTCCTTCGCGTAAGTTCGCCACTAAATTAAAGTCAAAATATAATTCTCTTCCAATGAAGCTAGCTGCCTTCGCAGGGAACTCTAAATCACATTGTAGCAAATGCAAAAAAATTTCGAGGACATTCGCTTTATAAAGCACAACACAGCAAACACTCGACCGAATAAGGGGAAAATTTGGTCAAGATAAGTTGACGATATGATATCTAGTTATGGCAAGTAAAACGTAGAAAAGAAATTCATAAATGCTGTCAATGTGAACAGCAAATTCGATCTAACGAGTTGATTCCAAGGACACAGCTCGTAAGACAAGAACACTAATACAAACAGAAAAAAAGATTATCAAGCAGAGGCTAGAACCGCTTTTTTTACTGTACTCCGTGCATCGTGAGGGATTTATTCAACGTAAAGTCAAAATTTACGACGCAAAATCCCCATTAGAATCGACGTATTCGATAAAAGAGGGGAAAGTCGGTTTCAGAGAACTCAAGAAATGAATTTGGAATAATTTCAGAAAAAGTTGGCCACCCAGTGAAGCCTACGGCTCTATGAATATATTGGAGATTAGCAAGAGATAACGAATCCTTAGCGCCGTTCTTTGGCAAAACCCTTTGTACATCGTTGAGTACGCGAATGGAACCACCAGAAACAAGCTAGTAAAAAACCTAGCGAAACAACAAGAAATCATCGATAATAAGTAAAAAAACCCACGGCTATCCATCTCGAGATATTTAATCATAATACACCAGCCAGTATGTTTTCTATAGTCGACCGACAGACTCGGTGTTCGAACGGCGTTTTGCCATTTGGTTCCCGAATCACCCGGCTGAAAATGAGATTTCGACTCCACAACCAGGCGTTCTTGTCGATGGCTTGGCCATGGGTTTACATCATGGCCTTCTGTCGGTAGCCAATAATATATACAAACAGTAAAAGCCACCGTCAACACCGCCATGTTGTGAAGGCAGTCGAGTATTTCTGAACGCGAAATGTATAGACGAACTGGCCGGGCTCAGTCAAAATACGTCCCGTATACGAGGATCTTTACCTCGTAGTCGAATACACAAAGCCGAAGATTTGGTACGCCAGTTTGTCCGTGTACCTAACCAAGCCATAAAAGGGTTGAAAACAGAAATAAAGGGAGCAAAATTAAAGGGCTTACCATGTAGTGGTCGGTCTGGTGTTGGAGAGAAGAGATCCCATAGTCCTTGTTTTACGGCTCCCAGAACGAATCTAATGGAGACTTGTCTAGTTCAGGCCGCGAAATTATCAATTTCATCATGCCAACGAAGACTTTCTGCAGGTAATTTCAATGTTTCGAAGACAAATCCCCATTCCCGGGGCATACAAAAGCGACTTAGCAAGCGAAGAATCTCCTTAAATTCATTTTTACCACGAGAATATGTTGCAGCGATCTGAAGTAATGACGCCAAATATGGGCATGGCCGGCTATTGTTTTCTGGCAGCTGTGTTAGCCAGCATATCTTTTGAGCCATGCATTTATTCGGCACAAATTAATTCATGACATGAACGACTAGTGGCGCTTCTACCGGTGCTTTGGACCTACAAACCGCTACTTCGCTACCTAGATTTTCAGATTCTGGTGATTCGGTTTCTCAAAGTGTTTCTGTTTGATCATCGTGCAGTCTGTTTTGATGGCGTTTAGCGTTCGAATTTGGTTTATCTAGCGATTTTCTTTTTCTTTCACTAGGGAAGTCTTTTGCGCATGACCTGTTTTGATGAAGAGTTTCGATTTGTGCACAATATCAAAGACATGAGGACTTTCCTTAAAAAACTCGAGGTAGTTTCGTTCGTGGAATCAGTTCAAGACGCGCATTTTTCTTTTTCTGAAAATCTACTGGAAAATCCCGACCGACCGAAAACGAAAATAGCAATATGTCGTGAAGCTTATGTATGTTTTTTTTCTTTTTCTAAAACTGAGGCGGCTGAATTATTGATGTTCATGGATGTATCGTGGCGACTGAATCCTTCGTAGAAACATGCGGGGGTCCGGTGGTGGATTCATAGACCGCAATTCTTGGTGTATTTGGTCAACCGCTACTTCGAACAGTTCCGGCATCTCTTGGGTTAAATTATCATATTAAACCGGCGATAGAAAACATATAATAACCACACGAGCACTGCTCTTTCTGGTTTTGAAAAGGTATTTGCTTTGGAAAAAAGATAAGGCCTAACTTAACAAGGAGTCGAGCAACTCAGAAGCGTCGTTCAAGTATATGACCAAAGCTACTATGTTTTTTTCCCGCAAAAAAAAAAAAAAAAAATACAGGAATACCTAACTGCAAAACGAGATAGTTTACTTAATTCACGATAAAAAAATACCTCTGTTTTTTGCGACTAGTAAATCGAAAACCTTGAGCTAAAATATATCTGTCCTATCTACATGAGACAAGAAACACTCCAAGCGATCAAGAGTACCTAAGTCGAGCTAATTGTGATATTTCGTCTAGATTTTCAATTCTTTTCATAGTCGTAAAAAATGCGTATAAAATAAATCAACTCAAGATTTCCCCCCGACCTTATAATACAACAATCATTAAACCTTTTCAAACAGTCACTATACGTAACAGTTACTGCATTAATTGTAAATATTGCAAAAAATAAGTCAAAAAAATAAGATATGCGCCCAGGTTTTGGAGGGAGAAGGAGAAAGAGTTGTAACGAGGGAAGAAAACGAAGGGATAACAAGTCGGACAAAGGGGATGGAGACTTTGACCATTTATTTGTCTGTCATACATTCGTTAAACTATTAAAACAAATTGCTGTCAAAATTACTTTGATTTATTGTGTAAGTTACAACACATGCATGAGAAAAAAAAGAATAAATTAAATAAAATAAAATAAAAAAGAAAGAAAGAACTGCATTATCAAGGGAGTGTTTTTTTTGCCAAAAAATCATTGAGAATCTATTATTTTGTTAGCTTTGTTGAAGAATAACCGTGAGTTTTCCTGTTCAAACAAATCTTAAAATGCAAAACAAAAATAAAATATTCAAATTTAGTCTCATTAGAAGCTGATCTATAAAATTGCTGTGAGCTATATCACATTATTAAACTACTTAATATGCATTTTCCACTCCTATCTAAATGTTCTCAGGGGTTTAAAGTGAAGATTTTTCATGGAAGTTTTTCCTAAGAAAAATTTTCCAACCAAACTAGGCGGGGAAAAAATCAATAATAGTCGAAAAAGTCACAGATATGATATTTGGAGATTCAACAAAAAATCTAGGGTTCGGAACTTGAGGAAAATCCAGAATTGATTTTGGAACTTGTGAAGAAAACTACCCTGATTCTAGTAAAATTTAAGTATGTATTACCTCTGTCCTGCTCTTTGTTTCAATATGGAACAGCGGGACACGATTTGTTCTCAATTTTGTTCAAATTTACGCTTCTTTATGTTAATGACATTATAAAGAAGGATTAACAGTCCCAGCCAATCCTTTGCATTGTAGATTCCTCAGTAAATTTCGAATTTTATAGCATTCTTGTAAACTTTGTGTTTCCTCTGTAAAATGACCGAAAAATTCAAACCGTGACGTGTTCACTTATTAATTTATTATAACTAGTCACGTATGTTGCCTATTTTGGCTTTTTGTCAGCCTACTTTGACTGCTTTTTTCACAAGTATGACTGTGTCAGAAAATAACAGAAATTATGGGATGGCTATTATGAAGGCTGTCTGAACAATACCAACAACGCTATCCTATTCGGATTTTTCATGTACTGTTATTTTCAACATGAGGCAAGCCTTACTGGGCACGTACACTCGACTACATAAGCGATGCAGTATACTCTTATACATGTATATTTTTTTTCTAATTTCCTATGAAATTCTGAACATACTAGAGCATAAAATCAATTTTAGTCGAACAATATATATATATATATATATATATTTGAATTTTTTGAGATCGAATTAGAATTTTATACTTTAACGGAGATTGCTAGCTTTTTAATTAATAATGCCCCATCAGATTTTGGACAAAAGCCATAGGACATGGAAAGAAAAAAGATGCAAACAAAGAACAAAGAAAGGAGAAGAACTGAAACTGGAAACACTGTGGTAAAGTAGCGGATGTCACACACCACTAAGTCTCGGTTAGCCAGACCCCTCTCGGTCAAGTCTTTACTGTTAAGAGAGGGTGTGGGAGAATTGTTGATCAAGTTTTGTAATATTCGAAACGACGTCTGACCAGATTTGTGTCAGACGACGATTGGTAAATATACGAGTTACGTCATTTTGCGTCCACTGTAGCCATTCACCGACTGGCTTGTGCGATTCAAATCGAGGTCTTTTCAGTCCTTTAGCAAATCTCTGAAGGATTGCGTGATTTTTGCAAAACGTAATCGAGAAATCTTTTAACATGGTACAATTGGGTGTCAAAACAATGAAAAGCCAAGTCGTGGAGTCTTAGTAATGTAGTATATACAAAGAATTCCTCGTTGGGGCCGAGGGCCGAGGGGCCGAGAACAGAGCTCTGTGGAAATCCTTGTTGGACTGAGAATAAAGTCTTGTGGAAATCCTTGTCAGGCCAAGAACAGAGCCTGTGGCCTTCCTTGTTGGGCCAAGAACAGGGGCCCTTCGTAATTCTTTGTTGGGCCGAGAACAGATTCTTGTGGAAATCCTTGTTGAACCGAAAACAGTTGTGGAATACTTAGTCAGTGGACCGAAAACAGAGCCCTGCGGAATTCCTTATTGGGCCGAGAATAGAGAACTGTGGACTGAATTCCTTGATGAATCGAAAACAGAGCCCTGTGGAATTCCTTGTAGAGAACAGAGTTGTAGAACTCCTTGCTTTACAGAACTCAAAGTAGAAATCTGATCATTGAGAAGATATCAGTAACTGAAACGAAAAATCCCATTCCCAGAATGAAACGTGTAAAATGGCATAAAAGTCAGCAACTTTACTATCGTAGTAATGACTAAGTGGCAGTCCATTCTGTCTAGACGACAGCCCTTCCCATATCTTTTCCATTTAAAGGTTATCTTTTTGACCTGTGTGCCTAGGGCATCCCATAAAATGGCAGTCCAAACAAATTCAAACCCAGTTGACACGGAAATCGGAACTCCTAGTATGAGTCTCGTATTGGTGGACTCCTGATTTGGGACCGCGTTGGCTACCAGAAACGGAGAGACACTCCTTGGTTGCACACGATCTTGAAGAATATTGGCCCACGGACACAGTATGGGAAGATAGACACTGCAAGTAATGGACTCCTGATTTGGCGCTATGCTGGCTCAGAGACTCAGCAGTATGTGAAGATAGACACTCCTTATAATGGGCTCCTGAGCTGGGACTATGCTGGCTCACAGACTCAGCAGTATGTGAAGATAGACACTCCTTATAATGGGCTCCTGAGCTGGGACTATGCTGGCTCACAGACCCAGCAGTATGGGAGATAGACACTCCTAGTAATGGACTCCTAATCTGAGAGCAGGTTGGCTAACAGACACAGTTTGGACGATGGATGCATCCAGTAATGGCTGCTAGAGAACTGAGTGTAACCTTCGCATCACTCAATTTGGTGCGCACTTCATGACCTCAAACCAAAATTGAATAGATGAATATTAAAACAAGGTTCAGTTCATCCTTGACTTCATCCCGTGCAATATTTGACTATTCCATCCGTAAATTGACCTCCTCAACAGGCAACTCTTTGCTATTTTTGGGAACCCTGTGGGTTTCGGACTCCAGCCCCTTCTTTCTAGCCTCGTCCCAGTTCTTTGCGCACAGGAAAATTCCACAGAAATCCCAAACTTATACGGAGCTGCCTGCGGAGGAAGCTGTCTGGAAGCCAAGTCTACCACGATAAGATCTGCTATCCCTTGCTAAAAAGGTCGACGGTATTGTTAAAATCCGCGAATTTGAAACCATTTGTTCCCTGACGTTGCCTTATCTTGCCAAAGCATTTACTTCCGAGATTTGTTTCGGCTCTTGTAACACCCGATCTAATTGTCCATGCTGTTTTCTTCCTCTTTTTCTAATGTATTCCTTTTTATTACTGCTTGTGATGGAATCATGATATGCAAAGAACTAGCGTTAAAAGATGAAAGCCTGATCAGTACGATGAAGCTTACGTGTGAACTCGCACAACACTGAGTTCAGTACAACCTATGGTAACTGCCCCGTTATCCTTGATGTAGAATCCTCGTACATTTGATAAAGTGGGAGAAATCACTTCAAACTGAATGCAATATGTGCCAGAATCAGATAATTCGTTGTTCGGCATGATAGCACACCAAATTTCCCTGCACGACGTACGACAGGTCGTAAGAACGTCGTGTGACCAAGACCGTAACTTGTAGTATCCATCGAAGGGTATTTTCCATAATACTGCAGAAGTTTGAAGTTGTAGTGATGACGCATAGAGGTTTAAGTTTTTATGTGGGCGTGACATTAGGCAATTTTTCATCTTAATTTGGGGATAAAATAATGCTGACCGCCAAGATTTCATCTTCCTGCAGATTTCTGCGATGAGGTTGGTTGATAAATCCATGTCGGCGAGACGTGGCGTTAAAAACTTTATTCCCAAGGCCGGAACAAGCGACGTAAGACAAGTCGCGGCGAAGTCGTACCAAGGAAAGTAATTTACAACTCCTGACCAATTCATTAGCGAAGAACCACTGGAGCAGCTGGAATCGAAGGTATATTTTCTATGCGACGCACGAGAAAATCGTAACTAGAAGTCGCACGTACCCCTGCTCGAGTTGAGGACTGCGATCTCGATCACCGATGTATGAACAAGTGTGATTATTCCATTTTTCAAGGAGAGCTGCTTGGCTGCAGGTTGATTGGAGACCGTAACTAAGTAAAAACATCATATAGGATACCACCTCACGTGGAGAGAGTTATCTTCGTTGTTAATGTTCACAATAATAAATAGCTTAATGTTAGATGCTAATGGAGGGCAAAATATCAGGCATTGGTCAGCAAGTGCTTACTTGTTGTTCTGTTTCATTGTTTTGTTTATCTATTTTTGGGTGTCTGTCAGTCGGTCAGTCTGTCTGTCAGTCAGTCTGTTGGTCTACGTGTCTGCTTTCCTAGGACGTCTAACTGCACAGTGAAGAAAGGAAAGTGAATGGAAGTGGTCGAGGTTATGAAAAAATGAAACGAGCTTACAGAATAACTATTCCACTTGTTAAAAACGATTCTTAGCATACGACGAAGGGAATCCATTTGTAACCACCAAGCCAACGACACTGACCGACAACTGCCGGTAACGCAGCAACACCGACCGACTGACAACTAGATATGTTTTTATAATGTAAAAAACAATTAGTCCCTGCTCCATCGAGACAGTGGTGACAACAGTCAATACCAATCGGAGTATCTTCAGACTTTCCACTAAATGACAGATATTGAAAAGCAATCATTAAAAGAAGCAAAACAGAAAGACAAGGGTGCCTTGCCGCGACTGTGATGTTTTCTAGAATTTTGACTTGCCTTGCTGTTCCTTGCCGGCCGTGTCTCGACCGTGCTCGTGCCGCGAGCTTTTCACAGTCATACAAAAAGTTGCTCTAAGAATCAAAGCCTTCATGCGCGGCAATCAAAGGCAGATGACTTTACTGATGTGATTGATCCAGTTAAAGACCAAGGCAATGACGTCAGAAAAACTCATAACAGTCCAATCCCGACGCTTCACGGACAGCCACTTAGAACAGACACCCTGCTTTCAGCTGAGGGTTGGGGTCGTCTTGCAGCAAAATGTACGTGGTTTCGTAGTTCCGAGACGTAAAATTTCGATGATTGCCACGGTAATTCAGCGGCATTTTGTGCGCGCGCACGCTCCGGGACTAGGAAAACCCGTTTAATAATAACAATAGACGGTTGACTGAAAGAGCCAAAATAATCAAGCTATTTTATGCAATTGTTCTGAGTACCTAGACAATGCGCAAGACTCTTCTGTCAGATAAGCTTGGAATTTTGTTCAAATATTGGAAAAGGTTTTTGAAGACACAGAAACAGGTCATGTGGTTCGACACGTGAATAACGCCGACCTTTCATCCCGTCCAATAAACAGACATAACGAATAAGATTATTTATACAGATCCTCAACGTCTTTAACCCTCTATCAAAACGAAACGCAGCTTTAATTAACAGATTAATTAATTAATGGTAGAATAGTCGATAAACAGTGACTCACACGTCAGACAAGTCGAGGACAGCTCACTCGCTCGTTTTGGGAGCTGCCTGAGATTCAATTAAAAGTGGAGAAGTTTTCTTTTCCTAGACTGAACAAACATTTGGGTATTTTTGTGGATTTAGGATGAACGAAAAGAAAGGAAGTGATAGTTCCATTCCGACGCCTGTCACGTGACGGCCATATGTTGTGTACGAGCACAACACTGTATAACATTAACCGCATGAATCTGGCTACTTAAATGGTCGGCTACTCGACGTCTAACCCAATCCTGTTGTTATGGTCGATAAAATAATGCGAGTTGATTGAAATTTGTGCATCTATACTGTTTTAAAAACGTCGCGACAAGAGGCACTCACACGCACCAATGAAGTTTTTCCTAACTTTTCTCCTTGTTTTCGTTCTATTTTCTTCATTTTATTTCCGTTTTCTTGTAAAGAAACTTATAACATAACTTTGACTAAAAGTCCAAACCCTCGTGTTATATTAGAAAACAAAGTCCTTTATGATATTGTAATGACACAGAAAATTTCAAAGAAAAGTAGTTTCGAACCGACTCCTGTCAACCAGCAGAACATCTATCACACAAACATTCTTCTCAGCTCTAACAAACAACGAAATCGAAAGTTCAAGCTACTTTCGTTATAAGAATCTCTCTTTTTTGTTGTTGTTGTTGGCTTTATTTTGGAATCCTTTGGCGGGTCCTCATATCATTACAAGGTCATTAGTAGATAAGATGTCAAATCCACAGTATATAGAACCGGCCCAGATGTGTGTTAATTCAAAATAAGAATACAATCGTAGAGGTAAACAGCCTTGTTAGTTAATTAACACCTTTACAGGGATGAATAACAACTGGTAAAATTCGAAAGATCCGGGCTGAAGTCTAAATATTAATGGCATTTGATGGAGCAATTGTGTTCGAGTGATCTCAAGGTAAACAACAAAAATACAGAACAACCGAGGTATTGAGTATCTGTGCAGACTGTGAAGAAAACACCGCTAAAAACTAGTTGCTAAGTCTATGAATTATGATGAAAATCCTTAGACTGGATTCGACATTAATAGATCATAAACGCCGGTCGAATTGAGTGTAATTTATCTACCATTGAAAAAGATCGGTGGTCTTTGCTGGAAGCAACTAGCATTCATAGTACTAAATTTAAACTGCGATCTGGACTCACCCAGTTGTGCCTACGTCTTCACCATCATCATTAGTGAGAGAGATTTTTAGCGGCGATCTTTGCATTTTCCTTGAACCAGTTGAGCTCATTCTCTTCAAAGCTGCTAAGTTCTGAAAGTGACATGAAGGGAGAATAATGATGAAAAAGGTTTGCGCGCGATAGGACCAGGTGTTATTCAAATGTTGCAGAACATTCAAACAGTGTGTACACGGTAGCGACACTAAATCGATGGTCGCTTTTAAGACCAAACTTGTATTTACATTATGAAGAGATATGTTTTGTGCTAGGTTCTATTTTAGGCCATTTTTGCTATTCCGCGCAAAGTGCAACTTTTGTATAAAACATCGACTTCTAACTATTAATACTCCTTCAGTTTACAAAAGTAATTAAAAATTCAAATGTCCGTAGTGCGTTAATTTTGCATAAAGAAATGATCTTCGGAGAAAGCTATCAGGGCATTAAAGTTAAGTTGTCTGGAATTGGAATACGTGTTGCGCTACGTACCGTTTCGTGATGAGCAAGTTCGTCAAACTTGGTTCCCTCGGCAAAAGTAACTGACCCCTGTCGCTTGCCTTGCTGTGGAGAGGACTTGAGATTGGACTTGGTCGTGGTCTTACTCGTTGTTCCCGTACATGGATGCTTTGAAGATGAGATTTTTCTCAGGAAAGCCCCGATCACCCCTATTAACAGAATACATAAAACATGCGAGATGTCAAAACTTTCTAGAACCCATCGAGTGGAATCAAGGACATTGAGGAAAACGCTGATGATGGACGAATACATGTCGTGAACTTTTTGATAAAGAATGCTGTAAAAGTAGTTTTTAGTTACGCGATGTGAAACTCGACCAGCGTCTCGTGTGCAACGTATGGAGTGACCGAATCAGTTAATGATTGCTTGAGGCCAGTAGGTAGAATGAACACCGTCACAAAACATTTGAATAAACGTCAATCAATCACCATAATGTGATCGTCTAGCTCGCAAGTCAAATTTGGGTTTCTCTTCAGACTTGATACTCGCGCGATGAAAACCAAACCCAATGACTTAATGGCTTTTGTAAGAACATTACCATTGATTTAAAAAACTGTGCTCCTATGTGCGTATTTTCGTCAATGGAATATTTTGAAACGCTTCGCACTGGAAAGCAATGTCTAAATTGGGATTCCTTCTGTTGTTTTGACCGAGAAAAGTAAACATCTTGGAGACTGGTAAAGACCGGTGCCTTACATCATATTTGCGGCTTTTGTCGAGCCTTTCTGGTTTTGCATAAGCTGCCTACAGCAGACATATACTGGATTGGTTCGTTATTTCATTCGGCGGTAGCAATTCGATCATTTCTGTTTGTATTTGCACTCAATAAACAATACGAATTACCGTTTTATATGAAAAGTTAATGAATACAAAGAAATTGAATCTTTTTTTTTTTTTCGTTTATCATGGAATAATAAACTAACATGGAAAAAATGCATGAACAAATGTGTGACAAAATAAATTTTCATAAAGAAGTTAATTCTAAAATATCAGCTCTACTAGTAAACGACATAATAATAATAATAATAATAATAATAATAATAATAATAATAATAATAATAATAATAATAATAATAATAATAATA
>JAAAQI020158673.1:0-25029 GCA_011800005.2 Stichodactyla mertensii | reverse complement strand
TATTTTGCACCCCTACATTTTCAACTCCACCCCCCATAAGCTAATTTAAAACAAGTTCATAAAGAAAAAAAAAAAAAAAAGTAAAAAAAAAAAAGAAAAAAAAAAAAAAAAAAAAAAAAAAAACGAAACAAAGGGAAATAATAAACTAATATACAAAAACCAATAAAAGAGAGCAAGTAAAGAAAGAAAGAAGAGAGATAAAGGAAAAACGAGTTAGAAAAACAGATGTAAGGTAATTAAAAGAAAAAATGAGGAAATAAAAAAAGAGAGAAAGAAACAAAGAAACAAAGAAACAAAGAACGAACCAACGAACGAGCGAGCGAGCGAGCAAACGAAAGAAAGAAAGAAAGAAACAGAAAACGAACTGAACATTTGGTTCTGAAGCATTTGATTATAAGATTTATAACGACTGTATTAGTCGTCAACGCCTCTAAGCCTTCAGGCCTTTTTCTCATGAAAAAGTGTTTACATAAAGGATGGATTCTAGTTTTTGAGTATGTTAGAATACAAGAATAACAAAGTAATGTCCTATGAGAGGAAAAAAAAACAACAAAAAAACCACCTTGCGTTTGAAAGACTCTGATTAAACATTCAGTGACGAGATGCTCTGATAAAGAGCATCTCGTAAACGTCTATCCTTGCAACGTTTTACGATCTTGAAGTGATTGTAGAAGGCTTTAGAATCCCGATGGCATTTTTCATAGTGCAAGCATAATCCACCGCTTATGTAAACACTCTTTAGAATGATGCCCCAAGGTATGGAAACATCGAGAATCAATCTTATAGTCGTTAAAAAATTTATAATTAAATCCACATGTTTAGTCTTCAGATCCAAATGTAGTTTGTTTTCTGTTTCTTTTCTTTTTCAATATTCTTCATTTCCATAAATCTCTTTTTTTCATAAGTCTGTCTCTCTATACTTTATCTCGTTTTTCGTACGTTCGTCTTCTTTCTGTAGTTAATCTCTTGTTTCTCTATTTATTGTTTCCCATTTTTTCATATTTTCTTTCTTTACACTTTTTCCTAGTGCTTCGTTTCACTTCTTCCTTTAGGGAATCCATCGCTTATGTAACCACTCTCTAGAGTGATACCTCAAGGTGTCGAAACATCGAGAATCAATCTTATAGTCGTTAGAAATTTTACAATCAAATCCACATGTTTAGTCTTCAGATCCAAATGTTTAGTTTGTTTTCTGTTTCTTTTCTTTTCTTTCTTTTTCAGTATCCTTCATTTCCATTAATCTCTCTTTTTCATAAGTCTGTCTCTCTATACTTTATCTCGTTTTTCGTACGTTCGTCTTCTTTCTGTAGTTAATCTCTTGTTTCTCTATTTATTGTTTCCCATTTTTTCATATTTTCTTTCTTTACACTTTTTCCTAGTGCTTCGTTTCACTTCTTCCTTTAGGGAATCCATCGCTTATGTAACCACTCTCTAGAATGATACCTCAAGGTGTCGAAACATCGAGAATCAATCTTATAGTCGTTAGAAATTTTATAATCAAATCCACATGTTTAGTCTTCAGATTCAAATGTTTTTGTTTGTTTTCTGTTTCTTTCGATAAATTTCTCTTTTTCATAGATCTGTCTTTCTTTACTTTATCTTGTTTTCTTCATCGTTCTACTCTCCTTCTGTACTTGTTCTCTTACTTGTTTCTCTATTATTAGATTTATTTCCCATTCTTTCATTTTTTTCTTTACTCTTTATTCCTTGCTTCTTTTCACAACTTCCTTTAGGAACTTGTCATCAATTAGCAGGTAGGGGTGGTGTGTGTGTGTGTGTGGGGGGGGGGGGGGGGGTGAAATCTAGAGCTGCATATGACGCAAGAGAAAGAGATATCTGCCATAATTCTTAACGATCAATTTTTGGTTCGTGTCTGAAGAGCATAATATGACAACCAAATTCCAATCATATTGCTAAATGAAATCCCACTAGGGAGTAAGAGAGCTCCTGTTGCGATTCCTTCCGATAACGCAAGTCAAACTCTAAAATAAAGAGAGCACATCGCTCTTTAGTACCTATCGTAAGAAAACTTGCTTGGACCACAAAAACACAAATCACACGACGTACATCGCTGCCAGACAAGCATAATGTTTTTAAAAATATTGGGATATTTTTTTTACCAAGGTTTTTGTAACTTAAGCCAAAATCCTTATCATGCATTCATCGTATACTTATCCATTATTAACCAAAAATGATCAAACTATATTAGAAAAGCAATTTGGAATAATTTTTTTCCTGAGATGTTGGTTAATGCCAATTCAGGCAGATCAGGTTCTTTAGTGTATTTATAAAACAGAATTCTCTAAAGCATGATTATGAAACGAAATGTCATTTAGATCTGAATATAATTTTACATCATTGTTGGACTTCATACAAAGACGGTTAAGGGGGTCACGGAGCACCCTTGAAAGTGTAGAGAGGGTGGCTGAGATTTAAAACTTTAAAACTGAACTAAAAACTAAGGAGACATTAATTTTGACGAGTTGTTAGCTACCCTCCCTCCTTCTCGCTGTCTCTGCGGTCCCTGCTTTCGAGACTCTTAAAAGCATCTGGCGTCGGAAGAACTATGGTTTGCGCTGTAAGGAATTTGACGGCAATTGGGCGCAGGGTATATAGTGAAATAAAAACAAGATCACGTACGCCAACAATTGGCCTAAAACCTACCTAAGAGCAAAGAAGATGTATTATCAATTATTTAGGCTAATGACTGGCTCAAGACTTGATGTGTTCAGTCGAATTATAAACGGATCTTAAAATATCAGCCCGTCACCTCCGTCGTTTGAGGGGAGGGAAAAAAAAAAAGAATTGATTATCGGATGACAAAGACATTGGGAATGGCTATAATGATCATCAATTATTTTTGTCACTGAATCGTTGGGGCAACTCTAGTGAGCTTTAAGTATGATACGCTATTGGCTCTCTAAGAACTATGGGAAGTTGTACTGGCTTTTAATTCAAGTTCTCCCGCACTTATCTTCTCATCTTCTCGGCTTTTTTTGATTTGTTTATGACACAAGTTACAACGAATGCAGAGCAGAGCAGAGCAGAGCAGAGCAGAGCAGAGCAGAGCAGAGCAGAGCAGAGCAGAACAGAGCAGAGCAGAGCAGAACAGAGCAATTTATTTTACCTCCAACTCGCAAGGAGTGATTGCTTAGTCTCTCGACTCGGAGGCTCATCAATGAAGCTGATCGAATTGGAATGTAGAAGTTGATTTTTACGGAGGGAGGAAAATTGGAGAACCCGGAGAAAAACTCTCGAAGCACAGGAGAGAACCAACAAACAACTCCACTCGGGTACTGAAGCAGAAGCGCTAACACATGGAAAGAAAATATTGCCATGAAATTAAAGAATTCCAATGTAAAGAGGACTTTTCAAAATTGTGCGATTTCTAAAATTCATGCATGGATGGTGTATGCTGTTAATGCGCTGCATCTCGCGTGCTGTTATCAATTTACTGTGGTTACTTCTTGAGCGTTCCATGGGTGCGATTCAGAGTACGATTAATCATACCCCTCTTCCTGGCCGCGAAACATCACAAGATACCCCTATCGATCATTTATGATTACAAATTATTTCGAGAAATCTCTTTTATGGGGAATGATCATGACCTTAGCCCAAGTAGAATTTACGTTTTATCCGGTTACGGAATCCCACTGGTGCGGCCTTTAATACACCAGATAATTTCTCGTAAAAATCTCCGACGCCGAGACTAAAAGGAGATTTCGTTTCTAGCCAATCAGGAACGAGAAGCCGCGATATTAGAAGTTTATGGAGAGACTGTGTTTTATTAAGGAAGACGGTCCAATATCGTTGATAGGATCTCTGGCTGCGACGATTCGCTTAAAAGGCGGTATTGCGTGCAGAGGTAAATTGAAAGATATATATGAAGGCATTATGTGTGAATTACATCAGGAGAATTACACGATAATCTATGCTTTGGATTCATAACCTGAGAGAATTTTTTCTTTTCTTGGGAATAAAATCTAGAGAATCCTATTTGTCATCTCCCTCAAATGACCGTCAAAGAAAGACTAGTAAAAATATGAAATAAAAACACTGACATCAGTCGTAAAACGAAATAAAAAACATTTTATCACATGTGAGTGAGGCACCGCTTCATTACGCATATTATTTCAGTTTTTTTTTTAAGAATATTTCATTGTGGAGACTAAAAATGCACATCTTTTAATACAAAGTAATACAGGAAGGATAGAGAAAGCATCATTATATTGAACTGTGCTCATTTTGATTCTACTTGTGAGACTTAAGAACGCAGTCTCTGGCTTTTAACTTTCATAGTATAATATTTATTGTTTAAGAAACGAGCAATAGTATTTTAGCAGACTCGAAACCACGAGGCGATGTCCAATCCTCTTAGACCCGATAAAACACGATCTGCGAGTTTATTGAACTGCTCCAAACACGTCACGTAAATAAGTTGAAGTAACTCAGCACGTATAGATTAAGAGAAAAGCGTTAGATTTCATCAAACTGGGAGAAGTCAGTGATCTATTATTCTGAGACTGTCCTTTATGGACTTAAGTCTTCATATAAACTTGCGTGATAATATAAAGAGTCATCTTCGTTAGTATTCTTTATAAAACTATTTCAAAAAACGTTTTCATCAAAAGCAAATGTCTCTGGTCAGGATATTAGCCGATTTCGAACATACATTTGATCTTGGGAAGCATAGCAGCCTGTCATTGTAAAAAGACTAAAATGACCGCATCTAAATGAACGAATTACTGAATTACTGCCTTGTGGACTTGGCTTGTTGCTTTCGGCTGTGACAATGTTTTTGAAATAGGTGTAGATAGAATGTGACTGATTTGTTGTCAAGTGAATAGTATGTACTGTATTTGGTGTAAGACAGAAATCTAAGTCAGACATAACCATGTATTTTCTTATCTCTGCTGTAAGATAAAATTGGCTGGTAAAACAATGAGCAAGACGGCTTGTTGAGCAGACCGACTCCAGCTGAACGCAACAATATTCTCTTCATTAAATAATTGCCGTTTTTCAAAACAAATAATTGAGAGACAAATCAAGAGGTTTGATGAAAACAATGGACTGGAAGCTATGAAGAACTCGGTAAGAACACCGATCTAAATTGTAGCTTTAATAAAAGATAAAGACGGCAAGGAAATGCTTTTTTTTCTTCCTTCAAACGTTTTCTATTAAGAAAAGCTTTTTGCCTATCTATGTCATTTGAAAGTGGAGAGTTGGATCCAGTTGAAAAGTAGTATACAATGATGACGCTGCTCCTCAATATTAGTGGGCAGCGGAACAAGAATATGGAAAAAATGGTGATTTGAAAGTAGGGAATAAGATCATTAGTGGCAAGCCAAACAAAAATATGAAAAAAATTAATAACGTTATCTGCCATTTAGTCACTTGAAAGTACGGAATATGATCACCTATTGAGTTGGATCCTGTTGAAAAGTGTAATACAGGGATGTCGCTGCTCCCCAATATTAGTGGGCAGCTAAACAAAAATGTGAAAAAAATCAATAAAGCTGCATTTTGGAAGTGGGGATAACTGAGATCAGCTATTGAGTTGGATCCAGTTGAAAAGTGATAAACAGTGAAGGCAGTGGGAAGCCAAATAAGAATATTGGAAAAACCACATAACATCGGATTCTAAACATTTTTTGCGTCTTGATCAGCGTTTTGGTCAGTGATATCAAAAATTGTTCAGTTCTTCGCAAAATGAAAAGATGCAGGATAATCTACATGCTAATCAAATAAATATACATTTTATTAAATTTGGAATAAGATTTGTCGCTGCATGTACAAGGTAATAACTTTCGCAGAATGTGGCATCCACAGTCGGTGATCGCATATCTTCTTGAGATCACGTTTATTAAAAAAGTAACCAAGTTTTTACACCCGATTGTCGTAAAACAATTAACTAAACCTTAGAAATTCGTGTGTATTCCCCTTTTTTCCTTCTTCTTTTTCTTCTATCGCTACAAAAAAAGAACTATAACTAAACAAAAACTTCAACTTTTTAAAAAAATTAAATCGTAGAAACCGTTGACAAACCACAAAAAGATTTCATCTCGCATTTAAATTCATTCTGTTCTCTTTGTTTGCAGTTCTTTTATTTGCTCAATAACCCCTAATATTACTTTCTCTGAGGCATCAGGACACAAAGCTAAGAACGGAATAAGTTTCTTCTGACTACATCGGAGAATAAACTTGTATGCAATCCCAGATAAAAAGGGTAGATTATGTGTTTTTTTGAAAAGAAGTCATAATGTTGGATGGTTTTCATAGAGTAATTTTCCTTGTTCAGTTGTATTACTGATAGCTGAAGTATTAGTGGTCAGTACTCCAAGATAGTGACACAGCTTTGTACATATCAATATATTTTTCTGTTAACAATACTGTAAGAGGTATTAGGATAAATTGTCTCTAGGCTACATATGCAGTCAGCCACAAAATGAAGTCGTTTATAATCTCAAATATTGAAAAAAGCGGTCGTTCTTACACAAAATGTACAAGAAATTTTATTTCGATCAGAATATTGTTCAATGAAGCCATGTTACAGTCATTTTTTCAATTTCGTAATTTTAGAACGGAAAAATACATCCTGAATATTTTAAAAGCTGAGTATATCTGAATAGAAATGAAAAGCTGCCAGAGGTCTAGCCATATGGTTCTGAATTCAATTCACTCTCAATAAACGAAGAAGCAATTTATTTTTATATTAAAATCGAGCTTTTGCATGTGGTTTAGAGGGAAATATATCAGTTGGTTAACACTCTTCAGGGGGTTAAGATAAGAGCCAACTCTCGTGTCAATTTGGTGAGGAATAACGCTACTGGTGGATCTTGTGTCCACAGGACAGGACAACCTGTGAACAAGAGATGATGTTTGCGAATACATTACACTTGGCTTTATTGTTTTGAAATTTCAAGGAGAGTAATTTTTTTTGGAGAGATTTTTATTGGAATAGCTTGACAGTTAGAAAATATTGTTGATTTAAAGGACGTTAGAGTTCTCTTGGGAGAATGAGATATCCCTCACGTATTTACCGCACTTGAAAGCCTCTTGATTCTAACTTCAAAAGGAGTGTCAGTAAGAAATCAAACCCAAGAAACAGAATTAGAAAGAATAAACTATAGAATTTTTCTTCATGTTGTTTTCTTTTCAACCATGTTACAAAGTAGATTTTAAAGTATCAAAAACGGGATACAATTCAAGATCTCTTTTCCACACTCGTGAAAAAAAAGAAAGAAGAAGAAAGAAAGAAAGAAAAAAAAAAAAAGAAAAAAAAAAGAAAAGAAAAACTAGGGAAGCAAGGAAGTTCTCTCTATTTTTAACCTTTGATTTGCCTGGGAAGAGACTTCGTATTCAATAAAAAGTAGACTCCTCCATCCGACTTGTCAACAAGTTTCCTCATAACTTTTTATGGTTGTGCCTAATTGAGTGGGTTAAAATCCACATATTTGATCCATATAAGATAAAAGCTCAATCTGGCACTTGCGTCAATATCACTGAAAGAGAAGTGTGTCTATAAAGTGATTGGGCTTTTAGAAACTACTTTCCACCGCCAAGGTTTTACTGAAGCTTTTTAGTGCATCAGCTGTTCTTTGCCTTGCTTGCATCCAAATACTCTTATCTGCTTTTATTAGCAATAAGACAATAAGATGAGGGGAGAGTGTTAGAGGGATTTTCCTTAAGATGTTAAGAGCTGTCACAGAAAAGTCATTGATGCACTAGAAATACTAGAGGCGAAAGGGCTTGATACATTTCTCATTTGATGTACATGTTTTTAATAGGCCCTCCCCTTTCCTCCTGCAGAAAAATTGTTGGCCACCATAATATCTTACATAAATTGAGATGATACCCCTCAAACGTCTGCACATATTTTGGTGACCCTCCCTGGAGTTTGCAGCAAAAACAATGACCCTGCTCCCACTTGCACCAGCCCTTCCTCCTCTAATTATTGACCGATCTCTAAAGAGTTAGTGACGTTTGTGCTTTTATTTTAGCCAACTGAGCGGCCAACCAAAGAAGCATCCACTTATAGTAAATGAAAGTGGTTTCTGAGAGTTTCCGATCCTGTAGAAGGATAGTAGACTTGCAATGGTCTCAAGTATCTTCATGTGTTTATTAGATGGGCTTTTTTATTCTCCTTGCCCATACGTATTGTTAATCCTTTAAAAGACAAGGGACACAATTAGGAATCCAGACTACTGCTATAGCTGTGATTGGTCGTGATATACAGTACCAGGAACAATCATGCAATACAAGCAGGAAGTTCATTAGCTAGTGCACCTTTTATAAAAAAGGTGAGAATATCCTCAGGAAACAAAGGTTGACAAGTCATTTGGACCCGGATATCCAACTTCACTGATATTGTAGCGAAGGTTTTCTTTATCAGTTTATTGTAAAGTTGAACCAATGTCAGGGGCAAAATGTGTGATATTAATATTACCACACATATTGGTTCTGCCACTGGTTCAACTTTATGAGATGCCTAGGCTATTGAAGTTGGTCAGTGATTGTGTGGTAACGCGGGCCATCGTGTATACATCTATTTCAAAAATAGTTATCACAGCCGAAAGCAACAAGCCAAGTCCATAAGGCAGTAATTCAGTAATTCATCCATTTAGATGTGGTCATTTTAGTCTTTTTACAATGGCAGGCTGCTATGCTTCCCAGGATCAAATGTGTGTCCGAAAACTCAGCTAATATCCTGACCACAGACGTTTGCTTTTGGTCTCGACTTGTCGCTTGTTACTTTTGGCTGTGACAACGTTTTACGAAATAGGTGTGTTTTAAGAGGTGATAACTTACATGCATTTAGATACCATATTTAGATGGGTCAGTGATAGTCAAGGGCTACATACGAGTGTGGATTATGACTTCATTAGACCCATTCTACAAATAAACTTGATAATGCTGTTGTTGTCCATCGAGGCAATCGGCGTGTTGGAGGTGCCGCTAAAGGCGATAACATCCCACAGTTTCTCCGTCTGCAAGTTCGCTAGTCAAATATTGGCCGACGACCAACTTGGCAACAAACTTACAACTATACATACAGTGTATACAGTTTGAAGTCATTAATGCCACCCCTACCAGCTAGTTAGTTGCCAGCTTAAGTGTCACTGTGAAAGGGAATTCCGTCCACTTTCAGAATATAAGTATGAAGATGAGTCAGCTTTCCCTATGCTTGCTTAACGAGCGTTTCATTTTTAAAATTTCTCAATGAAGTTTAATTTTAAGGTTTCTCATTATTTCCTTCCTATTTGATAAGTATATTTGTTACAAAGAGAGCTGATCATAAAACGCCCTGTATTGACTAAACTGTACTCGTGACAGCCAGCCATTTGTCAGCACTTAGACTAAATATTTGCCTTATCCCACAGAACATTTTTATGGCGAAAATTTGTATGCATAGCAAATGTTGGTAAAATAAATAATGAAAAGAATCGCCTTGTTGTTTGTCGTGGTCTTTTCTTCTTTTTTTACCAAACTAAATCAATCGCCCTGTAATTGTCTGACAACCTGTCTCAGGCGATGGCGTGTTTTTAATATCAAGGGGCACGAATTCAGAGGATGTAGGTAAAGGTGTACGTCAGTGTGGTTGACATATATTATCTGTCTCTTGGTCTGTCTCATAATTTTGTCCAAGTACAAACATCTCGGGCCCCATCCGTTTCCATATTTCCTGTCTTAAGAATGACACGTCGATTTTGCGGCCTAAACATTCGTGTTTGTACGCCTCGCTGGCTGCAGAGCCGATCTTCTTTTATTATTATGATAAACCCAAAGCAAAATGTGGCGGCAAAATCTCTTGAATTTGCCTCGATGTGTTCTTCAAATTTGAAAAGACATCTTTGATAATTTTTGAACAACTGCCACAAAGATAAAATTAAAAAGTAAAATAGTAAAAAGTATTAATATGGAAAACACTAGTAGGCAAATCTGACGTTTTTTTTTTGTTTTTGTTTTTTTTTTTGCGGCAAATCTCTTGAAATTACGTTCATTGTGTTCTTCACACGTTTGAAAAAACATCTTCAATAATTTTTGAACAACTACTACGGCAATGAAATTAAAAATAAAGATAGTATAAATACTTCATGGGAAACACTTATGAGCAAATACAACGCTTCTAAGAGAAAAGTTCACCAAGGGGCATGGAGTACTGCACGAGAGAGAGAACGGATTAATCATTCTTAATGAGATAGAGCCGTGGCAACGAAGAACTTTGTGCTCGGAGCTTCATTAGAAGCTTTTAAGCTGTTTACGATAAATAACACCTCCAGCAAAAGATGAGTCAAAACTAAAAGAACCCATAAAAGCAAGTGAGTTTTGATAGGCATTCATGACGAAAATGGACCTCTGAGTTAAGATTTAATGCAGCCAACGATCCATTTTCGGTTATGTTTATTAGAAAATAAGAACGATTAAGAAAAACCGCCAACTGTCGGACTCCTTGGTAAATAATGTAAAAAAATAAATAAATAAAATAAAAATAAAAAACCCAGTTCGAAATAGGAAAACAAAATGCATAAAATTTTTGAACAGCCTGAAATTTTGAGTTTTTGAAGCGATTGAAATTGGAGGACAGTTTTCATCCAATGTTAGTGGAGTTTGCTTATGTAACTGAGTTAGTATTAGGAAGAGGATTTAAGCAGATTACTAGAGTTATAACAGCTATGACATGATATACTTTAAACAAAACAGTTCGTGAGCATGGTTGCTTTCTCCGAGGAAGTACTCAGTATGAAATATTAGATATTTTACATTATTAAGTATTAAATATTTTGGGAAGGGATAAAAAGTGCGGTCATCTTTTCTCTCGGGATGCTTTTATCTTCTGTTTGAACGCACAAAATTAAAGAAAACATCGAAAAAAACAATCGAGTGAAACAAAATTGTACGTGTGAAGCAACTGTACATGTTAGCAATAACTAGACAGTTTTGTCTTTCTTGGTAATTCTGTTACAAACGGCTGTGAGAATGTAAATGTGCAACTGAATTAACTTACAAACATTGACAATCCAGTACTGTCATGGGGATGTAAAGATAAGCAGAGAAGGATAGATATCTTTTGGCTACTAAAAGCAACGCATCATACGTACAAAAATGTGATTCGTTATCTGTAGGATTATCGCGGGGAGATTTACAAGGTATGATTGGAGCAACGAGAAAGAGAGATATGTTTTCTTATCTTAGATGCAAAATTTTGAGCGTTTTAAGTAATTTCGAGACTCGACGAAAGAAATAGTACTATCAATAATTATTGACATTTGATTATTAACCGAGTCCTAGGAAAAATGATCCCGACTTTAACCCGATAAAAGCATGTCATTTCTCGCGGCAAAAACTACTTAAATCGAAAAATTTTGCCTTAGGGTTAGCAATAAAGTCATTTTTGTGTTACTTGATAATTTTGTTGGTAAAAACTGCTGCCCAAGCGGCTAGGTGGCTAGAATGGCAACGGCTTTTTGGTCTAGTTTATTTCGGATCCCAAAATGAGAGATTCTGGTTTTGGAGGACTACGGATCGTGGATTAGTGGTCGGTTGAGTTTGTCGGGGTTATTTTCTCTGGTTATGAGCCATGAAGAAAGATGGTGGTTAGCTTTTATTAAAATTCTCCGCGAATATGCTGTGTTACGTGTTATATGCCTTTTTAAGGCCGTAACTGGAACTGCTGGGCTCAACTTACTTTGCAACCGCGGACATTTAACTATCGTTGTATAACGAGTCATGTCTGTGCAAAACTGAATTTCAATCTGTTCTGGAATACTCCTTGAAGACCACATAAACACGTTGAAAAAAATTGAAGAATAAATACAGCTAGGAGTGCTATGGGAATTCCATTTCAATTATCCCTCATTGCCAGTGCTATTAACTGATCAAAATAGAAAATACTTTGAATTATTTAACACCCAGAAAAGTAACAATTGAAGATTGAAATAGGGAGACAGAAGTATGTCTTTAGATGTCGGTCGCTAGCTTCTATGTTTGAGGCAGAATCAGTAGGTAATCAGTGTAAATGGCTTATCGAGAAAGATCGATGTGGTTTCTCGGAGATTCAATAGCACGTAAGCTCTGAATACTAATTTACTCTTTCTTTCATCAAGGGAAAGGTTAGACCAAGAGAAGATTTTAGCGATATCCAAAACAAATCAACAGTAATCCTCTTCGAAATCCTTACTGTCCTCGACGTATTCCAGATAGAATAGATTAACAAAATAAAATATTAACTTTTCATGTACAAAAAACCGAGTCAATCCTCGAAAAATACAGCCTGTATATTACGTCTCGATCGCTCTGTGACAGGTGAATGGCCAGCTACAAGTAAACGTAGTGTAAGCGAACCGTTGCCCTGGGTTGGTTTTGATCTTAGCTGTGCATTCAGCTACCTATCCTGAACCTTTACGAAATGGCTTGAAATCGGCTTTAGGAAATCCCTAATGTTTTAGTGGCCAAAATTCGACCACCGGCGGTTCAACACGTAATATTTGGTGTAAAGATTTGGGTTTTTCACGGTGAATTGCAGTTCAAATTATGAGATACATGTTTTGCGGACACAATAACGCTAAGCAATGCAAACATCACCGTACAACTGCAGAATTCACGTATTAAAATGAATGTAAGGCAAATAAGAGTCTCTAGATGTCACTGCTAAGTTTGACTAGTCACGAGAAGCGCGAAATTTAATGGAATCGATTTATGATTCTGCCTTCATTTATAATAATGCAAATCGATTCCTGAATTCAACCACCAGGACGTGACAAACTGTAAAAAAAAAAAAAAAAAAAAGAAAAAAGAAAAGAAAAAAAAGAAAAAAACTGAATTCGACTAGCTAACATTTTTACCTATTAACAATGATTTTACTCATGCTAGAGCCACCAACCTGTCAAGCAGGTTTTTGAATATCAAATGGAGAAACACGATTGATTTATAGACATTTGCGCAGATAGCCCGGTCATGCCAGATGTTCACTGGCTCATTCAATAAGAGCTGTGTGTCAGAGAACATCTCCGTCATTCTTGTCGAGGCATCGTGTCGTGAACGTGGTAGTGTAGTTGCGTGATACTATCAATTGTGTCCATAGCTGTGTTGAGTCCGTTAGTGGGTTTTCAAGTTTCTGAGGTCAGACTTCGATCGTTAGCCAAAAAAAATCAATCACCAATCAACAATAAGGGAACATGTCCCTCAACAACACGACTTTAACTCGCTGCGAGACGCACATTAGGTATAACATCTTTTCTACGATAGCACAGGCGAGCTTTGTGATTTTTATTCTTCTGCTTGATGTGTGTGGAAACTGCTTGGTTTGTGGAGCCGTTCTCACATATCGCCGTCTTCGGACTGTCACTAACTACTTTATCGTGTCGCTTGCGGTTAGCGACCTCTTAGTAGCTGGGCTGTCGATGCCTTTTCGAATTCACCACACTCTTCACTCCATGTGCTGGGATCTAGGCATTTCTGTCTGTGAATTCTGGATCTTTGTCGATTTGATGTGCTGCAGCGCCAGCATCTGTAACCTAAGTATGGTCTCCGTGGATCGTTTTCTTGCTCTATCTCATCCTTTGACTTATCCCTCAATTATGACCAAGCCTCGGGCACTCGTAGCAATAGCGCTGGTTTGGGTTTATTCTATTTCTATTGCAGCTCTCTCGTTCACTGGACCTTGGTCGCCTGACGGTGCTATGACGGATATTCCGGCTTGCCACAAGAAAGACAAGTATTATTACATATTCGCTATTACCGTTAGTTTCTTTTTGCCCATGGTTATCCTAGTCATCAATTATTCCCTGGTCTTCAGGGTAGCTTTCGTGCAAGCAAGAAAACTTCGCCTACTTCCTGGAGCCACGAACTTCGATACAACAGAATCGTCAGATGTCGCTAGCCTCAACGGCGGCACTCGCCAAGACCGTCAAAGCGTCGCAAGCATAGCTCGAATCGAGCGCCGACAAAGGAAATCCATTGTGCGCGAACTCAAGGCAACCAAAACTTTAGCTATTGTTGTTGGTACTTTCATCGTGTGTTGGTTACCGTTCTTTATTATCATGCTTGTAGTTCAGTTTTGCCTGGAGTGTGTTTACGATAAGGCTATTCTAAACGAAACAGCACAACAAGCTATTGGAACGGTTTTTGTGTATGTTTTGCCGCTATTGAATAGCGCAGTGAACCCTATTATATATTCGAGTTTTAACACTGATTTCCGCAGGGCCTTCAGGGATATTTTATTTCGCCTTTGTATTCTAAGACGTCGCTCCGATGGACATGAAGGTGCCAGATGGTTGAATAATGATGTGGATATGGACAACACGACCGTCGCACCAGCACAGGCTTTCAACTTAAGCACCAATAAGAATTACAAAAAGCTTCCTGGTCATGTTTACGACAATGGTAACACCCCGAAAATTGTCATCCACGAAGTGAACTCCGAAAATAGGAACGAAGATTTGGCGGCAAGTGAATGACCTATCACCAACAATAAAACTGGTATTGTCTAATGTAAGCTAGATATCAAGGAGTCGCAGTCGTAATCATTCTTAAATCCTTTTGCTATCTTTCAATTCCCTCGACATGGTCTTAAAACAAACCTCAGAGTGTTATCTATGGCACAGCAGGAGACAAGAAGAGGCTTTCGACACATGAAATAAGCTAATCATCGTTCATTGGCTGGTTGACGTAATTCTACTGTATCTAAACACCATAAAGGTTCCTACTGTGAAGTTTGATAATTTCATATTAGGTAAGCGCTCGATAGAAACTGGTCTTGACTAGTTATGTTCTGTTATACTTGTTTTCTTTGGGGAAATGCAGCACCAACACAACTCTTTACTAGCAATTAGTCATTAATTGGCCACTAAATAAATTTTATTAGTTTTATCCGCGATCTATAATCTTAATAGTTTATTGGAAAAAATCTGACCTCCCTGTTCGCATATATATATGTATGAATATATATATTAGAAATTATGAGATAACTTTGCTGATATTATTCCTGGTCACTGATTTCTACACGGTCAAGTTTTCCTGAGAAAATTCATCGCCCAATTTTAATTTATAATATTAATTTGATAGATATTTTTACTTAAATATAACGGGAGCAAGGATTTTGGAAACACATTTTCATTTTAGATACATGACCATATAAACTGTGTACATGTGCGATTGTGTGGACATAGACGAGAAAAGAGAATTCACATTCGTTTTCCTCTTACCTTCGAGCAACGAGCTCAAGATATTATAGCGTCAAAGCACAAAAATACATAAAATTGATAAGTAAGCGATGAAAGAGGGCATGAGTCCTATTCCGTGTCGCCAGCTTTATAACAGGTAGAGAAAACGCATAAATTACTCGGACTGCACAAGGAGAAACGCCAAGCGGTAAATGAGCATTTCTCGTTCCACAAATCTTCTGCTATTTTATCGAAATTGCTATCACGGTCGCGATATAAACGAGATTAAATGTACTCCTGTACATTTCTAGTGCCGTATTGACACCCCCGACACACACAGACAAAAAAAAAAAAAAAAAAAAAAAAAAAAAAAAATCGACCGAAAATGCTTTGAATGTTGTTCCTTACAATGAAGAAACCCTACAAAGTAAACAAGAGACGTAGACCATTGATGTAATTCTAAGAAGCCAGCTAATTGTCATATAAAGCGCTTTAATAAGACATTGAGTTCTCAGCACATTTCTATTTCAATGAAATAAGGAAAACAAATTGGCTTTCAAATAAATATTTCTGGAGATATTTTCCCTTTAAACAATTTTTTTTGATAACGTTTACAGCTATCGATATGATCCTTTTAATGTACGCAGAATGACATTATTTTTCTTGTTATAGTGATATATATATTATATATATATATATATATATAATAAATCCCCTGAAGAGTGAGTCAATCACGAAACAGGCTTGTCGGGATGAAAGTGTAGTCTCTTTGCTTTTTCTTATTTTAATATATATATATATATATAAATTGTAATTTGTACATAGATCAACGACAAGACATCACTTTAGCTGTTACTCCGAGTTTCACGCTCTGCTTTAATGTATTGAGCACTCTACCGACAGTATAGACCGATTCACTCTAGACTTAATAATTTCTTGGATATGTTTGATATATATTTCTTTTTTGCCAAGAAGGTCAAAGTTTTTGCAAATCGCAGTATATATATATATATACTATATGTTATATATATACATATATATTATATATAACATATATTTACAAATAAAAAAGATAAAAGGATAAAAGATAAAAGATTTTTAAATTTTGCCTTTTATCTTTTTTATTTGTAAATATGTTTTAGTTTTAGCTCTCCGTACGCGTATAGAGCACTTTCCTAGCTGTGTTCACATACAGTTATGTATATGTATATGTATATGTATATGTATATGTATATGTATATGTATGTGTATGTGTATGTGTATATGTATATGTATATGTATATGTATATGTATATGTATATCTATGTCTATGTCTATATCTATGTCTATATCTATATCTCGATCTCCATATCTATATCTCGATCTCTATATCTACATCTATTTTCTTTTACTTTTCGTTTGCAATTTGATGTTTACTTGGAAACGGCATCGTCTGATCTTCCTCTTCATATTCTATTCATGTCTGTTTTATCACTGCGGGTAAATGAATCCATCGCCTTTATGAATAAATGATGAGAGAGAAAAAGTAGAAATTAAAGAGACAAAAACTGGAAGATCTAAACCGTTGAAAAGATCATTCGGTGTGAAATTCGTGCAACCAACATACAACGCATTGTGTTCATCGTCCCAGTCTTATTTTAATTCGCTGTTGGCCATTGTAAAGTCAAACAGAAACAACTCAGTAATATGTCATTTTGTTTTCCATATAGGTAAATATAGAATAGCCTTCAATCTTCGCGAAAAAAAGGGGGCGAGAATAAAGGACTTTACGAGTAAACATCGAACTCCAGTTCAATTCTGTTCGTAAAGTATTCCCGCCAACGACACGGAGAGTCGTCTCCCGAACAGGAAGGAACTCATTCGTGAAGCGAACTATCCGCCGAAACGTTCTGAGTCGTTTTGAAGTTGAGAGTTTGAATGCAAGCTGAAAAAACAATTTGACAGACACTTCACTTGAGGAAATGAGGCAAAACACAGAAAGTTTTCTTTTCTAAATTTCTTCATTCTTTTTAAGTAATGACCAATGGGAGATATATTTGTTTACGACTGATCATTACTAGCGCTGAAAAAAGAAGAAATAAAATAAAAAATAAGCTAAGGATAAGGAAGAAAAAAAGAACGAAAATTGCTGCCGTGAAATTACTTATCACTATCTGCATATAACATCATGTGTTTTCGTATAATGGCATAATCTCAGAACTTCACGGGCTTTGATATATTGCTAAGACCCTTAGTACTAGATTTCTGGTACAAGCGATTAATTTCGGAAGCTCTCTACATTTCCATAGCCAACGAGTCGGGAGAAGATCGGCTTTAGGAAAGGTGTAAATTGCGATATCTGACGCATCATTACAAATCCCTCAATTCCTCAACGTGTCCAATAGCCAAGAGTAAATAGATAATCAAAAAGGACTTATATGATCACAGAGGCCAAGTTCCTCCACGACCACTTGTTACTGGGTCTGTAAGGGGGATTATCATAAAGCTGTTGTAGTGACAAGCCATCAGAAGAAAGACTGACCAACAACAAACTGCCAGCAATACGAACAAATAGTAAATAGTCCTCTACAGCTGTCTGTGGATAGCTTTCTTTGTAAATAATCAAGAAATTCATCCCCTGATACCTCAATGACAGGAGAATCTAGTTCCAAGGGTATTGGTAAAACACTATTATTTGATTCGAGACGATTTCCCATTATTTTACTGAATAGAATGATTTGTCGTGATAACAAAAGCAGTTATCATATACGATGTATTCCAAACCATAAGAAAAGGCTTTGATACTACTATCAGAAGAACAAATACAGCCGCGAAGAGCCAAACACACGTGAATGGACAAACGAGTTCTATTTTCCTTTTGAGGAAAATGAACGTGAAATATTACATTACGTAACTGGTTTCGAGGGCGTTCGACGAGTTTTTGAGCCGGTTTTTTAGTCTTACACTTGAAAATGAATCGGCAAATTCGAGGTTTGGTTTATTTTTGTTTACAACTAAATATTCTAGGCACGCTTTTTTTCCCTAGACTGTAAAACTTGCTTCATTTATCACCGAATTATTACTCGCTCTCTCAATTTGCTAAGCAAATGAATAAATATGCAAGAAAAATTGAAGATTCTAAGATACGGTGGTTTTTCGTGAGAAAATTAATATTAGTAATTTAGCTTCATTTTTATTTCTTTGGAGATTAGATTTTTCGACGGATATAAATAAGACCAGCTTTACTTTAATTCCTGCAAATTACTGGATATCCGTCAATTTGGCAAAAATGAGAATTCTCGGATACGAGATTTTTTCGTGAGCGTGAGAAAATGAATATTATTAATTTAGCTTGATTTTATTGCTTGTCGAGATTAGGTTTTGTTTTTCTTACCGCCGCAACCAGCTTTCTCGTCCCGCCAGCAAGGTTATTAAATACTTGGTGCCAAATCTTAAAATTTTAGTCGAAGAAAAATGTAAACGACGCTCACAAAATAAGAATTTTTTCGAGTCTTATAAGTTCACATGCGACGTACATTTGGGTGCTACGGACTAGAGGATGAAACAGCCGTGTTTCCTTGAAAATACGTTTGAAAAAAGTTTTTGTCGAATTGCTTTCTGTCACAAATACTACATGTACAGTGGAGCTAAACATAGACTCACGTGTAATTGTACAGAATTGTAATATTTCATACTTAAACAGTCGTTTAAGAAATGATTTATAGTCGGTTTTCGTATCAAGAAATAACATCTGAATATTGCATAAATGAATTTTCAAAGAGGTCGAAGGGTTCTTTCTTTAGGTCCTCGACTGATGCCGTGTCACGAATATAATTGTATCGGTAATAGATAGATAGATAGATAGATAGATAGATAGATAGATAGATAGATAGATAGATAGATAGATATGACGAACTAGGAATGGGTGAATTTGCTAGCATTACGATAATATCTTTTCTGTAGTTTGCCTCTTCTTCAGGAAACACGAGTATTCTTCTTCTAATCAGAAAAACTCCTCCTTGGGCTAACCCAAGTAATTTGGTACCTTCCCTTTAACGATCCACCTACCTACCCACCCCCATTTATTACCAGTGGCCGCCGTTCTTTGACACATTCAAGTGTAGCGACGCAGTGTTGAGGTTTTATCGCTGTTTTTCATCACGTTGCATATGTTTTCTCAGTTGCACATCGTCAGAATTAAGGATATATTTTCGTGGTTCAGGCTCTTGATGCTTAGAGAGATAAGGACATAGTTCTGACAGCTCAGAGAGTTTTTTACTTTATGGGAGGGATCCTAGCAACAAATTCCTGGCTCAGTACTTTGCAGGTTCTTCTCAACCTGAATTTCAATCTTATGCTAAATAAAAAACCTGTAATCTAATGTTTTGTTTTGTGTTAATTTGAAAGACTATCGGCCCACAACAAATGAAAAAAATCAAGACAAGAAGAAAGTAGAGGACACGCAAGTCAAATACAGATCTTCAAGTTCTTGCCGTGTGGCCGATGGCAAGCGTGAGGAAAGTGGACTAATTATGGAACAGTAATTTCAAAAGCCATCTCACACTGACATCAACAAATGAAAATGAAAAAAAGATGAAGAAAAACTGAGAGAGAAGAACAGACAAAGGTCATTCCGCGTGGGAAGCAGACAAACCTTTATTGCCTATATTCAAAACATCCTGCAATTATTAGTGTCCTTGGTGGCACATTAATTCTCTGTTGGCGAAGACTTGTTTCTCGTCATCCCGCTGGCCATAGTTTAACCATAGTCACCTGCATCGTCCTGTCTATATTTTCTCAGCAGTTATTATTCAAAGTCTGGTGCACGCATCCACACACTTAAAGAAAAAACCCTCTGTCTGAATAGTTAGTTTGCCAATCGGTTTGAGAAGATTTGATTAAACGAAATAATGTCCAAGTCTTTGTTACGCCAGAAATTAAAGACAGGATATTGAGACAAAGACGAAAAAATGAGACGATGGAAAGAGAGTTTGCCAGACTCATTAAGTGAGGATTGCCATAGTAACGTTGAGGAGCTTCGAGGTGTGTTCATGCATGCATTGACAACATTGTTCAGAAACACGCCAAAATTATTATTTCCAAGATATCAGAAATCCAATCAAAGCTTTTTTTGTCAAATTTCGATGAAGTTAAAATGAAATTTAGAGCTCAAGTAAGGAAAACATGAAGACATCTCGACTGTTAAAGTATAAGAGTTTTCCGGTCTATAAGTTTTCCTCCCTCCGCAAAACCCAACACGCTAAATTCCAATTCGATCTGTGAGTTTGCCGTGCCCTGACTTAGATCAGCCCAGATGGTGGTTTCAAGGTTCGATAAAATTGAGGATTTAAGACGGACGACAATCATATGCTACCGGGAAGGGGTTGGGGGGGGGGGGGGGTCAATCTTCGGACCCTCCCCCCCCCCTCTCGGTCGCAATATCAATATTTAAACAACGCGATTAGAAACAATGAGTTATTTTTAACTGTCATTACATTGAAGAAACACTCAAAAACCCATTTAGCATAATTAGTATTCATACTTTGTTCTATTGAGAAGATGTGGTGATGGATTCCTAGAGCGCCTTCGCGTTGTCAACGAGTTTGGAACCTGTTTACAGGGCACTTATATTTTTGAAATCCTTTGATCACCATTAAACATAAATTCCACAGATAGATAGGTATTCTGGAGCATGAAATACGAAACGTCGTTATGTGCACATAATTTTATGCAGATGAACTGTTTTGGCTTCCTTGATATTCTAGTTATAGAGTTTGCAAAAAAATAATTAAAAACTTGTGATCATTGTTTTGCCTATGGTTTTCTGCTAGAATATATAATTAGATGTGTCTCTCCAAGTTGGTCAGACTTTTTAGAGATCTGGAATGTAAATGTACCCTGCGCTCGTTGTTCCCTTTGTGTGAGTTTGGAAGATATAATTTGTTCAATATACTATTTAACAACTTAGACCTCGAGGGCGAATGGACTACGAGTCAATATTCCATGAGGCCGTAGGTCGAATGGACCGCTATTTGAATCATAGTCCATGAGAGCGAGAGGTCTAATTGTTTTAGTATAAACCTACTAATCAGTCAAATAAATGGATGTAAACAATTTTAAATTAAGTTGAAATCATTTATTTTTCTCAAAAGCCGGCACTTTGCGTTACTAGTAGGCTATCATGAATAGACCTCTAGTAGAGTAGCCAATCAGAATGCAGAATTGGTGATAGACCGTTAGTAGGTTTATATTAATAACTATTAGTATATCATTAACGTGATATAGTTTATAATCTTGAGTCTGTTCTGATATTTTATAACATTTTCCCAATATTTGTGTCTTAATTGAATGTCCCAAGAACGCATAAGCCGATTTCTCTGTAGAATGAATATGGCTTTAGTTAGTTATGTGGAAAAGTAGTAGGGAGACATGCAGGTAGGTAGGTAGGTAGGTAGGTAGGTAGGTAGGATAGGTAGGTAGGTAGGATAGGTAGGTAGGTAGGTAGGATAGGTAGGTAGGTAGGTAGGTAGGTAGGATAGGTAGGTAGGTAGGTAGGTAGGTAGGTAGGTAGGTAGGTAGGTAGGTAGGTGGGGAGGTGGGTAAGGTAGGTAGATGGAGAGGTAGGTGAGGAGGTAGGTAGGTAGGTAGGAATTAATAACAGCATCATACTCGTACAGATCAGCAGAGTAGAGTCAGAGAGACAGACGAGGGTCCCTGTATTGGAGAAAATGAGCATATAGAAGAAAGCCTCTCTTGTATTTTTCCTTTTCTTCTCTTCGGGTGCATAGCTTATTACTAGATTTTGAGCCATTGGAGTGGCTTTGTGATTGGATTCCGCGCGCCACGAAAGACGGTATCTCGAAGGATGTTGGGCGCGTATGAAAGACCTTTTCCATGGAAGAAAGTCGAGAAAGACTCACCAGGAACTTTTCTAGACTTTGTTCGTGTACATGTCCTTTGTCCCGTCCCCACTACCAAAAAAGCCAGTCTTAAATAAAAATATTTATAACTCATCGATTTGCTCACTACTACAATCAATCTCAAATCAATTATGTCGCACTGAAAGTAAATAGCGTATTTTAGTCAACAACCTATTTCGGGACTCGAATTTGATTTGTTTAGATCGTTCTGGTTTGTTTTGAGTTCAGAAATAAGAAACAAGCCACTTGGCGGCACTTGAGATTCTTACTTGATTTCCTGTATTAACGAGTAGTATATGAAGCACATCCTATACTCTGTATAGTATTTAGGCTGCGTTTGAGCGCCATTTGAGAGCCAACTCTACTTAGACTCCTTGCGCAAAAGCACGCTTTGCATATATCATGGCTTCTACTCCTTGCATTTCGTCTAAAATACATTTCAAATAGACGTTTTCCGAGAGGCGCGAGCGCTTCCTTCAAATATCGCAGGCGGATTCGAAAACGAAGCTATTTTGGGCAGTTTGAGTAAAAACTTTACAGCGAACGTAGAAATGTCGGTTTTTAAAATGCTCCTAAAGAAAAATAGTTTTTGGCTTGAAGTATTTCCTTTTCATTACAATTTTTTGCCCAAAAAACGAATGATTCGTTTAAATATTCCGACATTACTATTTAAATTAGTCAATCACGAACCAAAACACCTCCAAATTATTCGCCAAAAATAAATTTGATAATATTATTGTAAGAACTTCCTGTTGATAAAGATTTCCCTTATTTTAATCTGATCCTTGATTTTTCGGTTTCCAGGCGCTTTTGTCTCGTTTTTAAGTTCGCCCGCGATAATTGATCGCTCGCGCATCTCGGAAAATGAATATTGGTGTTTGGAGCTTTACCACTTGGCAAGAAAAACCAAACCTTTTGAAGCCCAGGGTTGATGGTAAGCGGTACGAGATTAAGCTTAAGATTCCGTGATTCTTAAGTGTGCAATTAATTAATTGCTCGAATTAAGAGAAAATTCACAGCCAATCACCCAACGAGTATTTTTGCAGATGTGATATTAAGTACAAAATATGGAAAACTCGTGACACGCAGCGCAAGGATAGCAACCGCATGAAATAATAGAAACGTCTTGGTGGTTATAAGAGGAAAGCATTAACACTGGCAATGGAGGATACAAATAAAAATGATGGAAAGTAGCTAGGTAACGTACAATCACAAATATCTGTACAAGAAAGCAAGCTAACAAACTCTGAATGTAACACTGCTAAAGAGACAAGGGTGGAATCAGTTTACAGTGAAAATTGTTACATCGTGATCCGTATTTTTCGTAATTTCGGTTGGATTTTTGTGCTTTTCTGATCCGTCAATCATGTTTGGGAGCGGGAGTTATGCCAATAGATGAGGATAACACGGTTGATTTGAATAGCCCCCACCCAAAATAATGACTGACGGATCAGAAAAGCACTAAAATCCAACCGAATTTACAATAATACTGGCCGCGATGCAGCGACTTTTGCTGCGGAAGTAACGTATGATCAACCTGTTGCGAAAGAAGGAAAAAAAAGCAAGAAAGCTCCCAAACAAATAGACAGACAGAGAAGAGTGCAGCCAATCAGCCAAGCCTACAACATTTAAGCAAACAACCAACCTCTGAAGCTAGCCAGTAAAGTAAACAAACAAAACAAACAAACATACAAAAATACACAAGCAAACAAACGAATATTCAAACAAACAAACAGACAAACAAACGAACAAACTTTAAAAAAAGACAGACAGCCAGCGAAATATTCGAACAAAAACAAAAAGAAAAAAATTTAAAGAAGAAAGAAAGCAAAAACATAAACCAAAACTCAGCTGTCTCTTGTTCTAGACTGCACTATCTCTCATTTCCTTTCTTTTTATAATTTTTTGTGCCCTGACATCTACAACTAATGAAATTAATTACTCAGACATAGAAGGTGAATCGAGCACAAATATACCATCTCTTAAAGCTGGTCAAATCAATTACCATGATCCAAAACCACTCAAGCTCAATTAACTCCAATCTAACAACTCAAATGTCATATTGCTCTTCAACAGTTGTCTGAACAATCATATCAAAGAGGCGCAGCGGAAGAAAAGGAAATTTGATATTTGTGTTAGTTATAGAGGGAAGAAAAATACTTTCAGAAACAAATTTATCATTTTGATTTTGGCTCCTCTCTCAGCCGGAAGCATGACAGTCTAACGTCCTAATGAACAGACTTCTTTAATGTTTTTCCATTTAAGATCACGTGTCATTCTTTGTTCGAGGTTCGTACACTTTAATGTATCTTCTCGAGCGTTTCCGAGAAACAAAGAAACAAGGGAATGACATGTGATCTGAAATGGGAAAACATTACACCCAAAGTAAAGAGGTCTATTACCCATGATTTCAAGCCGATGTGCCGTTGCCAATGGCACCTTGGTCTACACAGGCAGGAAAGTCCTTCAGTGATCATAAGATTGTAAACTACATTGAGACAACATCGGTTCCAATTTAATTTGGTCTCTGACGTTTGGGGAAATTATACAAATACTTGACATTTTTGCGCACGTTTTCAGTGGTTAGGGACCGATTATTTATTACTTCGCATAGAGATGCTCACTTTAGGGGGGGGGGGGGAGGGGGGGGGGGAGAAGGGTTTAAAAACCGGCGGGGGGGGGGCCCAGGGTACCTTTTTTACAATTTAAAAAAAATTGATTTCAATTGTAGCCAATTTAAATCCTTACTGAAGTGAGGATTTTTTTCCTGGGAAGAAAATATTTGACTTTCCACTTTAAAGAGAGTACAGCTATTGTTTAGGGGAGGCTCACACTAATCAGGAACCAACATTAATCAGGACAACCCCGCCATGACAGGAGAATACTTGGAGCCAAGATATTACCCCCATTTCAAAGAGCCCATGGAGCGAACGGCACCGACTGAAACTCGCGCCTTCAGGTTCACACGT
>JAAAQI020158562.1:0-15395 GCA_011800005.2 Stichodactyla mertensii | reverse complement strand
TGCTTTTTATTTTATTTAGAATTTATGTATAGGTAATCTTTTAAAAATTTAAATGTAACACGTGACAGACTTTGTTATATAGACTTTGTTGAAAACTCAAGAAAAAACTTTGTTTTGTGTGCTTTTTATTTTATTTAGAATTTATGTATAGGTAATCTTTTAAAAATTTAAATGTAACACGTGACAGACTTTGTTAGAAAGTAACCATGGCAACGACTCAGGATATGTGTTGGATCTACGTGATAAGAAGTGTTGACGGTTTCCGTCACCTAGTACAATTTATATAGCATGACACGAAAGCCACCAATCTTCATATAAACACTGCCTCGTACTAGCTTATCTCCTTGACTCGGGCCAACTCCTTGCTAATAGATCTCTGGGTCAAATTTGTTCAAGTGCCGCAAGAAAATTCCTTCAAAACGAGAATCAATCCTCGCGGAATGTAAGATGAATAACACTACAAACCTACACACACCTCGAGGGAACAGAACCTTCGCTGCGAACCTTCTGAATGAAGCACCTCTAGGCTATCGTGTGGCAACTGGTATCATTGGAGTACTAACGATCCTAGCCAATACCATGCTTGTGACAGTACTGCTGAAGCTACGAGGTATGCTGGCTAAACCATACAACATTCTCATCTTGAACCTGGCCATAACAGACGTGCTAACAGGTGAGTGAGCGGACGATTCTCAAATGAAGGATATTAGCACATCTTAGTAGTTTGTACAGTGCTGATTTACCACACTTATAATAGAGCAGATTTCGTTTGACTGTGAAAAGGTCGCGGCACGGTCAGTGCCGTAAGCGTGCCTTGCCGTGACCGTGTTCGTGCCGTGAGCTTTTCACAGTCATATAGTAAAATCTGCTCTATGGTAGTATGTGCAGTTTGACCACTCACGATTTTAGCTGTACAACTCAGAGAGAAAGGTTAGATAATTAATGACACCAGAAAAGTACAGCCAAATGTTATTGACTTCACAGCCGTTTCTTTTTGAAATTCTCTGACGATCTTCTCGACATCTTCATGAGCCTTTTTCCTTGTCAAGCGACGTCTTTTTGTCGAAATCAAAACAACTTCGATCAAATTTAAACATCAAGAAAAGGGTTCCTAACATTTCTTATTTTTTTATTTTCATATATTTCTTTTTTCTTTTTCTTTTTTTATAAATCGACTAAAATTCTAAAGCATTTCAAGGTTAACTCGAAATTAATCCCTTAGTTATTAATTTCAAGTTATTCCTCGCTGCAAATTTTTTACACAACAAGCAGTGTACCTCTGACATTTTCCTTTTATAATCCTAAAAGCAGAGTTTCGACTGTTATTTGCACGTCAGTTTGTCCTAGCCTTTGTTGAATTTTCCTTTTGTTTTGTTTTAGGGATTCTCTTTTTCATAACGCCTGACATGGTGATTCCAATTGAGAATTTCCCATCATTCGTAAACAAGGACGGATACTGCCATCTGATTGGTTCGAAGAGTTTTGTCATGATATTTGGCAAAGCGTCCATCCTAACGGTCACGTGCCTGGCTCTGAACCGCTGGGTCGCAGTGATCTATCCCATGAAATACAGGACTTCATTCACCAATAAGAAAGCTTGTATCTACATCGCTATCATCTGGATTCTCGTAATTCTCGTGAATCCAGGTAGACATTTCATTATGACCACTAATGGCGGAACAAAGTGCACTCCAATACGCCCCCCACCCTATTCGTGGGCTGTACACATTACAGTGGCCGTCAGCTATACATTTGTTACCTTCTTCCTTCCTCTGACACTGTCATGGCTGATGTTTGCACACATTTACTACAGAATTCGCAAATCGTTAAAAAATGGTGGTAGAACAGATCGAGCGAAGATGGCTCTACTGCACATGTGCGTAATAACAGCCGTGATGATGACCATCTGTTGGGCCCCAAGTGAGATCTTTCATGTAGCTGCTCTGTGCATAAGGCGTAACGTTTTAAAACAAGAGCTAAGACACCAGCTGCACAACATTACGAAGGTCATTGGTTTGTTTAACAGTTGTGTCAATCCTTTCATCTACTGTTTCAGCAACAAGACGTACAGGGAAAAGTTCTGGGAGGTTTTCGCGTGCAAATGCACCTCAAAAGAAGATGAAGAAGATGAAGAAGAAAAGGAAGAGGAAAACAAAACCCTGGATCAGTTCACTTGAACGATTCAAGACAGTTTCCGGTCCTGCATCACTTTCTTGGTTCATTTCTTATCATGCGTTGCCGGCCTTGATCGTGTTATGAGAGAAAATTAGTCTATTTTTAATATGCTTTAATAAAGAAGTAATTAGAGATAATTAGCCAGCTGTATCGCTTATCTTCTCAAATAGAATGGACTTTATCTGTTCTTTTCGACGTTAGTTAGTTTTATAAACATTAAGATCTCATTTCAGTATTTTCCATAAATCCAAACTTAGAATTCACATGCTCCTAAGACCATAAGCTCCACCCCCAGTATACCAAAACCCCTTTGACACACTATAGATTTTTCGCCTTTTCATTAAGTCAACCTTGTTTTATTCTCCAAAATCTTATGATAGGAGCATATTTTATAACCTTTACTATATGTTTGCAATATTTTCACGTAAAAGCTTCAGTTGTATCTATCCTAAATCAATATGATTTTCTCTCGTATACTATCGTCATTAGAATATTACATTGAACTTGGAAATTTACTTATTCCTTTAGCCAATCGTAGCTTAGCGATTATACTAGAGATACCTTAGATTGACATCTGTCGTGCAATCATTGTAAATATAGAAAACATGTAACGATTAATAGCAGAAGCAGAAATAAAGATCTTGGTACAAGTCTGCCTAGAGCGGTCCACCTAACAATCGCTCGTTGTTTGATATTTTTTAAGATAATTTTTGCTGTATAATCTTTCTTAACACTGCTTTTTTCCAAAAAAAAAATGTATTTGGTTGTAATTCAAGATAAAATAATGTAGTGTACTCCATCCACAGTCAAAGAGATCGCTGTCCATTATTTCGGTCCAGCATATCGTAATTTAAGACGTACAGTTATCTAAACTCATTCATAACAATGATGAATTATAGATCCCCACAAAACGTACAATATATTTAGCGGGCTCTTATTTAATATGTTGCTTGCTTATTTAGAATGTTACTGATGTATCGTGTGTCACGTCGGGGAAAAAAAAAAGAGGATGGAAACTAAATCGAAAGCTTGTAGGGGAACTGTGCTGCCTCTTCCCTCAGTGACACAGAATTGTTTAGTCCAGCCGGGATCTTGCAGTGGACTTTTATTCGTTCGAACTGTAGTACTCGACAACAGAACTTAACTACCAACTGAACTGTAGAACTCAATAACAAATTGAGCTGTAGAACTCCACTGTAATACTCAACTGCAGAACTCAATTAACTAATTAATTGTGTTTTTCATATTAAAGTTAATAGTAGATTAGTATGTGATTAAAGATAACTAAGATGACGTCAAGCTTGTCCTTGACCGACATCTTTTACAAGCATTCCTATTGGCTAGTTATTTTTATGAATATTAATCTTTAGTTACCAGATCTCCAGGAGGAATTCGAACTCATGAAGATTTATCATATTTAGACTTTATCTAGCGAAATAAGATTTGCACAGTAGCTAAAGGAATTTATAAGCTATATGATACCGTCAAGAAAATTGGTTCTTAAACGAAATTGAGTATTCTAGCTCAGCAGAAATACTTTATGGCGTCAGTTGGTGACAGCGCCCCACTATGAATATTTGAGCAAAATCGACAGATGTTACTTACGCTCAGAATTTCTAGATTAAATACTGAATCTTATGACGTTTATCCTTTTATTAGTATCGCTAATGGTTTGGTTCACTTTAACCTGTCAATCACTATTGCTCAATATTCCTTTTCGGAAAATCATCTTTTCATCATTTCCTTATCTTAACTGTCATGGGACAGACCCCGTGGCATTCCATACTACAAGATTCTTGTTTTTCCTATTATTGTTCTAGATTAGTGGTTCCTTCAAATATAATCTTTGTTCTTGGATTTTTCTTCTCTTACACGTGTAAATCGTAAAGTATATCGACGTCATGCACGAATTACCAGTACTTCATCTTCGATCAGACCTTTTGCTAAAGTAGACGATACCTCATTATAAGTCTGTTTGCAGGGAGGTTACCAGACAATGGACCAAATCCACTTGGGCGCATTTGTTTTCCCATTTCATACCACGTGTCATTCCCTTGGGTATTGTTTCTTTGTTTCTCGGTGGCGTTTGAGAAGATACGTTAATATGGAGCCTTAAACCAAGAATCGTATTCTCAAGGGATTGACACGTGGTCTGAAATGGGAAAACATTACGACCAAGTGGATTTGGTCTATTTAGCTTTGTTCTTGTGTACCTCAACAGGTGGACCACTAGACTATTTAAAGACATGAATTGTTTTTATTGTAAAACATGGCGACTCACAGTTTCGGCATAAACACAGAATTCTCCATCGGTATTTTTACGGCCGCTCCAGTCCCCTTGATACTCCTCTCGGCCAAACCACATTTGAAGTCTGACGACCGCAGGGAGTTCTGGGTGCTCTTTGTGATCCAGAGCTTTCTTACCGGGATACTAAAAATAGACAGCACTAATCAATTATTAACACTAATATATATTAACAGATATGACCAATGGTAAGAATACAACCTTCATACCTTGAATAAAACCTCCATTGTTTTGCGACAATATTTCCCACAGGCTTCTTCAGTTGGTGAATACAATATCGTATAAGCTGGAACCCTGTGGTACGCGATTCTGTTTTGCCCACTGATCATCCAGATGATGACGTCAGGAATACAATTTTGGGGCTAAAAATTAGAACAATAGTCAAATATTTATATGTTTTTGGGATGATAAGATAGGTGGGTGGAGTGTTGGGTAGGGCAGTAATAATATGGCTCTTGAAAGTGAG
This sequence comes from Stichodactyla mertensii, assembly GCA_011800005.2. Taxonomy (NCBI): domain Eukaryota; kingdom Metazoa; phylum Cnidaria; class Anthozoa; order Actiniaria; family Stichodactylidae; genus Stichodactyla; species Stichodactyla mertensii. The sequence continues at coordinate 10,449 of JAAAQI020158562.1, read as the reverse complement.
GTAGAGTACAAACACTAAAAGCGTGCAACATAAATTGTACTAAAGTGCTAAATTATACTAATTCTATTGTTGTCTATTGTTTAATTAGTGCTTTTTAATACTAAATAGTTCTAGATATGGCACGCTATTAGTGTTCGTACACTACCAAAATGAATTTCACAGCTGACCGTTTCAACGACATGAAACCTAATGAGTTGGCGCAACACTGTTGCACCTAGTTTATTTTGTTCAGCCGGTGACCATTGGTTTTAGTATGGCCTTTTATTGACGAGTAAGGCTCGGTGACGTCATATCAGGGTATTAAAATCAAAGTACTGTTAAATACCTCGACGAGAAGTTCACGCAAAGAATCCAAGTACCCCTGGATTGTGTTCAAGGTCTCTTTGATGTCTGTGGCGTGTTCTTTTAATGCAGTTGCCTCTGTTACTATATATTTCTGATAAAAATCAAGATTATGCACATTATGAAACAGAAAGAAATTACGACCCCTTATTCCTGTTCCTCATTGGCCACTCATCCGAGTTGCCACTGCAAGCACTCAAAATCAGATCACTAACATTTTGGGTAAGTATGATTTCTTCAAACTATTGATGGTACGTAACTGTCCCAAGAGAATCAAAAGACAAAGACATGGTGGCCATGTTGGTGGTACGGACAAAAGTACCTAATGAGAAATCTTTTGTTAAATACCACCAACATGGCCGCGATGAGGTAACGTACAAACAACCAAGTTGTTATATTCAAACAGAGGTTCTACTCAGTGAGCGTAACCATTGCTTTTGATGACGTCTCTTTGTAAACGACAACTCTTCCTTATGCATGCATCAGAACATGTTACTGAAATATCTAAATACTCAGTTTACGTGTAAGCTTACAATAGACCTTTCCCGAATGAGCTTGTCGAGACTGAACTTGATTGTTTTATTTATCAAGGCCAACCTCGATTTGAAACCATTGTTTCGTGATCATCCAAGCGAATTCGGTAAAGGTCTATTTAGAAGGTCTTTCTAACTGTGTCCATCATTGTACTGAAGGGTTGATTCTCTTACCATTCCACACTGTCGCTGTATGTTAATCTTCCTGTCCAGCTGGTTGAACCGTCCTCTTGGATTTGGCAGTGGGTTCCTTAGAGACATAAATGATGGTAAGCACTGGCAATGTGCTAAAACATTTTTTTAATATTACACTTCTTGTAATTCTCATCCACGTTCAAAGCCCAATCATCTACATTTTCACAGTAATTTAGTGCAGTTCGTCGTCTTTCAAATTAATCTTTATATTTTTATCTGAATCTTTCATTGTGGTAGTCCGTTTTCTCATTTTAGTTCGTCTCTAATTATCGTCATTCGACAGGTTCTTCACAAGCTATCATCACAATAGCTTTCACTTCATGTATTTGCTTCACATAGTCTAAACATCTTTCCTAGTCTCTAATAATATTTGACTGCCTTTCTCTGCCTTCCTTTTAATGGGCTTTCGCCGTCATTTACGTTCATTTCAGTCTTCCACTGTCTTTGACAATCACTGTCATTGTTCACTGTCATTAACAATAACTTACGTGCAGTCTGCTATCAATTGATCAAGCAATTCAAAAATTGCCGTCGCAATGTCCTTAGCGGGTTCTTCTTCAGCAAACTTTTCTCGTACTACCTGCAGCTTGTTTTCCTGGACAGTGAAATAAAATAAATAGAACACAATGAGAGGCGGGATTACCAATGAAACATTCTATCTATGATGTTTTTCCTGAGATAGGCCATAAGCACTAACAGGTCACGTGACCACAACCCCCTTAAATCAAGCACTAATGTCAGGTGAAGTTTCAGCTCAAAATGTTTGGCACAGGAAAAATGGCACGAAATATGAAATTTTATTAGGATGTTGTATGGGAAAATGTGTTGGATGGCAAGCTCTTGCAAGCTCTTGCTTGAATCAAGGAGGCTGTGGTCACGTGAACCGTTAGTGTGTAAGGCCTATTGTTCGGTTCTATTTTCTCACCAGTCGTTCAATGATCCTCTCAAGAGCATTCAAAGGTTCCAGTCTAAACGCGATGTCTTCCCAGTAGCTTTCTACACAGACACACGGTTTGTTGTTTGTCCAGGGCAAGTAATAGTAGTTGCAGCCATCGTATACAGCATTACAGGGCGGTGTGTTGGAAGGAGCCACTGATTCGTCCATCATGTTGCCATAGTTACCTAGAAAGGAACAAAGTTAGCAAGATATCACGTGATTACAGGAGGATCCAGTTTCAGTTTCCTTCTTTGATAAGCCTTTTACATGGCTTCATTTTACTACCAGAATGCTTCACGTTTCTTTCGTATTCAAATGTTTATTGCTTCAAGAAAATACGTGAATAAATCATAGAAAGAATATATTTATGCAGAAATCACCACAAGGAGCCCAGAAATTGTTTTTTTTCTGAGCTCCAGGTGGGATTCGAACCCACGACCCTCCGTTTTCTAGTCGGATGCTCTAACCACTGAGCTACTGGAGACTCTATGGTGAGCAATAGGTCATATGTGGGCCATGAGCTACGAACTGCCTCACGCAGTCACGTAGACATGTAATGAACACACTAAGAAAATAGTAATATATTTGGAGCTAATTATATTAATTATTAATTATTAATTATTAATTATTAATTATTAATTATAGTAATTAACAAAAGAAAGTACGCATGGGATTCTGGTAGTTGTAGTATATGATTCTTTCAGGCAAATAGCCCATTTGAAAGATGTAAAGATGACAAAAATACGATTTTACCCTCCCCTCCCTTATGATAAACTAGACAACCTTACCAATGCTAACTTCAAATTCCACAGGTCCGTCCACTTCTGACACCATTGAAGCCTCGTAGAAACAAGCAAACAGTTTGTACTTGCAGCGTCGAAGCAGAGGCTATAAATAAAGCCAAAGAACAGTCAGTTACAGGGTTTTAAGTATGGTGGAAAAATATAGTACTGTAAACTGCAGACATGCCATTCTATCTTTGCCCCGTGGGTCGGTAAAAAACCAGTTCAACAGGAGCGCGACAGTTAGGGTCGAGAAGAGTGGATGCCGCGTATAGTGTCTCAAGGGACTGTCCAAACAAGATGTGGCCACATAGGGAAAAATAATAAAGGTAGGGAGAGGCTTTATCTTGATCGATAACATTACCTGAGTTCTAATGATATCCTGGGAACTTATCTTCTCAACTTCTTTCTCGATTTCTTCTCCAAGTTCTGTTTCGATCTCAACCATTAGTCTTCCTCTGTAAGCGACTCCTTCGCCCTTAAATCAATTGATCTCTTCATCATTTTAGTCCTTGATAAAACGCTTCACCAAACTAGTTCAACTGAATTACCTTTCCAAAATTAAGGTCCTCGAATTCGTCAGGAAGCTCAGAAAATTCTCGGGGCGAACCATAAAAGTTAATGAAAGATGGACCAAATATAGGCAGAAAACCTGAAAAATACGAAGCGAAACCTTCCTCAGTCACCCAACACTTTACCACAGATATTTCCCTGATCGCAATAACTTACGATTAACTTGAGTTAGATTTGTCTTGGATCGAAAATTCGCATTTGTATTCAAGATGGCGCGAACTGGTCACGTGATTTTTAGTGCGCGCAAATGGCTACCATACCTCCATCTCCTGTTTCAGATATTTCTGGTAAGGATATATAGGCAGTGCCAATGCAGTCGTCCTCTGTTAAACGATCCCTGAGGTGGAAATAACACCACATCGTTAGTTTTAGGTTTCTCTAAACTCTAGTTTAAAATACACAAAAAAAATTCAATACAGATTCAATAAGAAGACATTTGACTCGGTGCGTGCCCAATCCTGTTTGTTGCATGTTTTTTTAACCCTGGTTCTCACTAGCGACGCAAGCATAAGCGCAAGCAACATACGCAGACTCAGTAGGGTACTGCTCATTAGCAGTGCTTGTCTTTTCTCACACCTCAGTGATAAATGCAATACTGAGTCTGCGTATGTTGCTTGCGCTAATGCTTGCGTCGCTAGTGAGAACCAGGCTTTAAGGCATATGCTTTACTGATGAATACGATCGCTCTGCGTATTATAATTCGTGAAATTTTGACCAGAGATTGATTGATTCATTATACGTATTAATGGAAAATGCCCTGCGCCCTCAAGGATGATGGTGCAGTCGCATTCTTTCTCATGTGCGCGTCATCTTTTTCCTCCCAAAAGAACCAAAATTTAGACTGATCTCGACTTGCGCGTAAGCATAATAAGATATAGTTCATTCACTTGGCGGAAGTACAGGAGGAATGTTTTCTTATAGGACTGCTTCCCTCCCACTCCAGCAAATATAATAAAGAACGCCTTACCATGACCAGCCTTCTATGAGAGTAATCTTGGTCAGGTAGGCGGTACTAAATAAATGCCACAAGTGGTAAGTTTTTCTCTTCTTTTTCACTTTAAGTTGTTCAAGTTTTCCATCCTTGTACTCGCGTTTATTTGTTGAAGCTATTCTGTGCAGGATGGACTCGGCTTCCTTTATCCGCCCCCGAGCTGCAAGCCAGCGAGACGATTCTGGTATTAACCTGTATCGAAAAACAAACAAACAAACAAATTCACACACACACACACACAAGCAAAACAAAAAAACAAAACAAAACAAAACAAACAATTAACAAACAAACATACGGGGGGGGGAAGTAAATTGATTCATTGTTTGCAGGATGTAAAATAACTGCTGTATTCAAACCAGTATATATTTTTCAGATCCCAATTAACGGAAGACAAATCGATTTTTTAATTGATTTCTCAGTGTTATACCTAACATAGTTGGCATTAAAATGAAAGGATAAAGGAAAAGCGCAAAGGATAAAGGAAAAGCGCAAAGGAAGAAGAAAAAGAAAATAATTAAGTAAAGAAAAGAAAAAGGAAGAAAAAGAAAGAAAAATGACAAGAAAGGACAAAGAGAGGAAAAAATCAACTAACAACAATTTACTCCAAACTGAAATGTAGTGTTACTTTCTACTAACCAAAAGCATATTGCTGATAGAGCATTGGGCACCGTAATGACAAGATTGAAATCCCTCCAGTCTGTAACGAGGTAGGCCAATAATGACTGTAGTGTAAGCGAGAGCCCAAGACAACACATCACTATGGTAGCCCCCCACATTCGTCTGTTAGCCCGAACCATTTCATTCATCAGTGTAAAAGCAGCTATGAACAAACCTAGGACCAAAATCAAACCAATGAATCACTTGGTATTCGATCCCGCTAACAACGATGGAAAAAATCGACCTTGTGCGGAATATAAAACAGCATGCGACGACGCCACATGCGACATATGATACGTCGAGTACGGCATGAATAGCAGGGAGGTAATGCGCAGCCAAATATAACAGCCTTAATAGCTTTAACTTTAGGGCTGACTCGTATTCAAAACAAAATTTAAACATAAAAACGTTGTTCACGTAGGGAATGATTTGATTGCATGCTGAGTCTCCAGAGGAATTTAGAATTGTTTATTGTTGTTGTTGTTTTCTTTTTCGTTTGTTTGTTTGTTTTGTTTTTGTTTGTTTTTTTGTTTTGGTTTGTTTTGGTTTGTTTTGGTTTGGTTTTGATTTGTTTGTTTGTTTTATGTTGTTGTTGTTTTGTTTTTGTTTTTGTTTTTTTTTGCTTTTGTTTTTTGTTTTTGTTTGTTTTATTTTTTCTTTTTCTTTTTTCTTTTTTCTTTTTTTTGTTTTTGTTGAAAATTTTTTTTTTTTTCGGAAGGGGGAAAAGCAAAATTCGAAAGCTTAACTGGGTAGCAAATTAAGCTTCGAGTTGCTCGTGGCAAGTAAATGTTTGCACCCGTGTGATGTACTTACACAACTACACACTCTATTTAAAATCACCCATACTGCGCGCGAATAAGCAAACCAAAAGCACGAAATGCATCAAAACATGTGATCACAACCATGGCACAGGCTACTGTGTCAACACCTGATCATGCAGAGGAATATCATATGGTTTATTTCTTGTCTGTAAAGTAGAACTGTAAAAAAAACCCTTAGAATTCATGTCGTACTGTCTGTATAAAATCACGGCCAAGGTCATGGCTCTCGTACTGTGTCAGAGCAGATTGCGTATGACTGTGAAAAGGCTCGCGCAGTGATACGTGATACGGTCAAGGTACGGCGTGGCAATTCTAGAAAGTATCACTGTCGCGGTACGCTACAGCACCGATCGTACCGCAAGTTTTTCAAAGTCATACGAAGTCTCCTTTATAGAATGTGATCTACCGCGCATACGCACGAGTGTACCGTGATAATGCCGATCCGTATTACACTGAGTTTTGTCAATGGATGGGCAGTAAGTTCTCCCACTGCCGCACTACAGTTACCCCATGCCTGGGTATTAGATCTCTTTATAAGATATTGAGATATAACGCGCGCGCTGATTGGCTGGCCAGCGTGTTTATATCAGAGGACAGAGGCACACTCGCGCTAAAACAGCGAAAAACAGTCTATATAAAAAGTAATGTAGAACGATCGCTTATGTCTCTGTACTGTGATATAAACACTCCAGGAGATGTAGAACACCCGAAAAGCAATAGAAACACTCGGCTACGCCTCATGCTCTAAATCTCCCAGCGTGTTATATCAGAGTATAGAGACACGTGCGCGCTTTCTCTAGTTGCTCAAATATATAAAGGACATGGTGTTACTATTCACAAACACTTACCTCCACTGCATATTCCAAGAGGAACTCTTAAGATCACATACATTGTGAAGTTGACAGAAAAGCTTTGGATCAGAGATGCTACAAACTGGATAAACATAGTGGACAATAGTGTAACACGACGACCAAACCGATCAGATATCCAGCCAAACAGATAAGCTCCAACAAGTTTGCCAGCATAGAAGATAGTCTTGGTCAAGGGAATGTACTTCTTGGCATCTTCACAGATGATGTCCCACTAAAGAAAGTAAACGAATTTTCATGAGAAATTTATGCGTAGCTATTTACTCTATTAGACTAGTTTAAACGGAAACGAAATGGTTAATGAGGAGAAAACAAAGTAAATCCTTACCGTAACAGTGGTTTGAATATGTGATTTTTTAAATTAGCATATAATCTAGCTCCCTTTCGCTTTGACAAGATTATTCATGAGTTTGAGAAGTCACATCAAACGCTTCAAAAAGACTGTTTCATCCTTGTTATACTTCTGTTTTGGATAGCAGATATGAAACATTCTTTCCCGTATTTGATCTAATTACATGCTGAATAGTGCATGAAGGAGTTATTATGCGCATTGCAGAAAACAAGCAAAAACTGACAAATGTCCTCTTTCAGTTTTTGGCCAACGAACTGTTATGTAACAGAAAACACAGCCGAATACTTACATCAGTTGCTATAGACGTAAAGTCAGTTTTGTATCGCAAATCTCCGCAATAAGTTTTATTCAGCCAGAGGTCCTTACTGCAGATATCTTCTCCAGTGATATTTGGCGTTCTTTCGCAGTATATTTGAGATTCCCGTACTTTTCTGGCTGCAAATGCTGGTGCATAGGTGTACCAAACCTGAGGCATCGAAAATATTATCAGTAACGTCCACTGGATGAATTGGAACTTGGAGAAATCACCGACTTCTTGCAGAACGTCATCAAATTCCAAATTCTTGCTTTTTATGAGAACAAAATCTTCACGAGTTGATTCGTTGTCCTGGCTCATGTTCTTGTGAGATATTACTCACCAAACCCGTTGTACGGTCCTACGCTTTGCCTCGCACTAATGAAATAATTTCCTCGACTGTGTAGTCACTAAGAGAGTCCACTATATAGTGTTTTTATTTATAGGAAGGCAAAGGATGACATCTTTGTGAACCAGCTGGAATCTCAGCGCATTTACAGCGGCGGCATGTATCTTTATTTCAAGTGGATGTACTTCAAACACATAAGAGATAAATCCAGTTTCTCGTCGTTTATACAAAGGCCGTAGAAATACAAAACGAAGACTCTCTCACGGGTATGTTTTACCAGTAACAAAGACATCAAAATCTAGCTCCGTCCAAAATCATGATCGTCCGTTTTGGAAGTGAAGTCAGTGAACTGCAAAGTCCAGTGAGCCAGTCTCGTACCTTCGATATTCAGCCAGTCAAATGTTTGGATTTAAGTCTAATACAGGACATAGAAGATTGAATTGCACCAGGATTAGATATAATCCCGCCGTGTTGTTTGTTCGTGCTATGATGAACGAGATTGTGGATGTATCCGCAAAATATGTCTACAATGAGACCCTTGATCTGACAAGTCAGCAGTTGTAAGATGATTCATTGACGACGGAGAAGCGGCACTGCTAGGAAGTTTTCATTGGTTGTGTTCTAAGTGGCTTAATTGTGCCAACTTTGCCGACATTACAATCACCATCCACGGACCCAGTTGCGACACGATCAAGCCATGGGAGGGCACGTTAAAATTCTAGAAAACATCACGGTCGTGGCAAGACACGCTTACGGCACCGATCGTGCCGCGAGCCGAAATCTGCTCTATTTACGGCAAGTTAAGGTAGAAAGGAACAGGGAAGCAGAAATGTTTTTCTCGGGAGAAAAGTGCTCGAGAAAGAATTTGTCAAAAAAAAGTTAAAGGGAAAGATCTGAAAGGACAACGCAAGGAAGAGAACCCAGCAAAAATACAGGGAAAAATGTGCATCATGCGCCACCGTTACCATGGTCACGATGTCCGTCACTCAAAGATGTCTCTTGTCTATGGACTCCAAACCTCGTATAATTTGCAACCTCACAAGTCATCAAATTCATCGCTTTTAATCGGGGTTTCATTTTTCAACTCTACATTACACGAAACACCAACTATGGAATGAGACATCTTTTGACCTCATGGCAAGCGCTAACTTACGGGTCATCATTTAGTAAACATGTCTATTAAACAAGTAAAGCTTGAAAAGCTTGGCAATGCATCGAAAAGATAACGGCAGCTGATTCAGATGAGAAAGCGAACGCAGGGAGATTTAGAAAACTGTATTAAAACTCCCTTTTTCTGTAAGGTGAGCGCTTGCTATGGGATAAGCCAAGCAGAGGGAGGCACGGTTTTTCGAGGTAAATGGGGTATGTGAGGGTCCGCCCCATCAGAAACCTTGATTCGCCCTAGCTTTTTCTAAATCTTGAAATGCAACTGCATCATGGCAAAACCGCTTTTCAGTAATTACCTCTTGCCGTTACACCATTCAGATTGACGAAAAACAGAAAAAAGAAAAAAATTTAAAAATTCATGAAATGTATGAACAACCTCTTTCTTTTCTTCCGCCTTCTTAGCCTGTGAACAGGTCCCCATCCTTAGACAGCCTGTTCACAGCCGGGTTAACGCTTTCTCAAGGAGCCAGTTTCACGTAGTGAATGCCTTTCATCCTTTTGCGTTTGCGTCGCTTGTGATGACAACCAGTACAACAGTAATAAGCGGAAGAAATTTCAACACATGTATTCCTAAGAAGGCAGACTAAGTGTTGGAAATCATTTCTGTGAGTCTACAGCATGCTTGTCACTGAAAATAGTCGGTCAACTCCATGTCTAGTATCCTCTGTGGTGGAAAAAAACATAACTTGGAATAATTGACCGACAGACACTGAGTACACATGGTGTTTTAATAATTTAAAAATTGAATTAAAACTATTTAAAAATTTACTCCGGACTTGAGGCGTGGCCGAAATAAAAGCAAACGTCGAGTCAGCAGAGTGCTTGTTTAGTTAAATTTTTGTTCCTTTTGTATGAAGAAAAGTCGTCATATTTTCAAAAGTAATGAAAAGTAATAACTTTTAAATTTCAGAAGTCTTCAACATATTAAAAAGTCTACGCCCTGTTGTGTGGGTTGCCTGTGGCCGCTCATTGACATCAGGATGACAGCGTCCTATCACCTACTTTCATGGGGGCCCAAGCTTGGAATTTGTGTATTCTGTCTTTAAAAATATAAAGAAATATGAAAACAACAACGCTGTAAAATTTTTGTATAGCATTTACATACCCTCTCGTGTGTTCTCAATCACTAGTTAAAAAATCCCCTCTCCTTACAATAAGAAATGTGGGGAAATGAAGTTGTAATTAGGGGAGGGGCTTTTTTAAAAAGTGATTGAGAACACTCTAGAATGTAAATGCTATACAAAACTTTTACAGCCGTTTGAAGACATACACAAATTCCATGCTTGGGCTCCCTGTGGTACATTTGGCTATATCTTCTTCACTGGTCCCTTGGACTATACCGTACTGTTGAATCTGTTTGCACAGACAATTAATACTACACCGGTTGAAGAACGCAATTTCTCCTTCGTTTTTCACAGAATTCCTGGTAAGCAAAAGATTAAATCTTAAGCAACTATAACTAGCAAATCGCATACGAAAAAGACAGGATAATGTCAAAAACAAAGCATGTACCGTCGCTTGCATCTACCCGTTAACAGTCGCGACAAAAACATGTTCTGTCTCGCCGTTAAACGTCAAAGTTTTAG
>JAAAQI020158551.1:0-10001 GCA_011800005.2 Stichodactyla mertensii | reverse complement strand
TCTCCCTTATGACTCTATGGTTCGGTAGAATTCTAATCAAACTTCACCTTACAGGTAAGTCTCGTTTAATTTTTAAAATATCGCTTAACAATTGGGGGAAAAAATATCTCTAAGAATTATCCATGCATTGCATTAATTCAGTCACGTAGATAAAAAAATAAACTGGGAGCTCCGCTATTAGGTAGTACCTAATTTGTATATTAGCCAAATTGTTATGAAATATCTCTTAACAATCGGGATACAATATCTGTAAGAATTTTCCATGAATTGCACCAATTCAGCCAAGAGATAAAAATAAACTGGAAGCTCCGCTATTAGGTAGTACCTAATTTATATATTACCGTGGAAAAAATCACCGAGGTTTAGAATTGAATAAGCGGGCGACATGATCATATCTTGGATGTACCAAACATCAACCTGTACTAATATGTATCGGTATGTAACGGGGTTCAAGACTTATTCAAACTTGGCACCAGTCTATTTATTGAACGTAACAAAATTAAGGGATAGTTTAGAAATGGGATCACTTATTTCGGGTGGGATCAGGGATCAAGTTTTATAGCGTTATTGGGATCAAGGATCAGATGTTTGATCTCCGGGATCGGGATCACTGTAAAAAAATATATACCTGGTTACAACTTCGTGAATTTGTCTGAAGATTTGGAGTGCCAGGGGAAACCCACTCTGATCAGGGGAGAAAATTCGAAGCTCAAGTTTTCTCAGAGTAGTGTCAACTTCTGGGAATCAAGAAAACTCGGATCGACTTACGATAACTGCATAGCAAGGCAGGAAGACGACTTGGCTTGTGCCCACGACTTTGCTAGAACAAATCTTAGATTATCAAGTGATAGAATGAAACGAAGATACGACGTTGGAGCAACTGCTGACGTATACCATGTAGGAGATGCAGTACCATTTCCACATATTCATATAAGAGGAAGAAAGCTTTGTCTCTCAAATTAGCTTCCAATTGGGTTAGTCCTTACCATGTTCAAAGGAAATTCAAAGATCTACGCGAGCCAAACCACCAATTTCCCACAAAGACCGTCTTTGCAAATATAATGGCAATTATCCGGACTGGTTTCAATCAATAAGAGCGAAAAGATGAGAAATCCTCTTTAGAAACTTGTGAACCTCTATACAAAGAGTTGCAAGAAAATCCTATGCTGACAAGCTCGAAAAACAGATCCAATAGGACGAGAAAAAGATGCAAATCTATGGATGCTGTCACAGAAGAAGATTCATGTTCAAAGGATAAGAGGACAAGACAAAGACCCAAGTCTACAGATGCTGTGGAAGAAGACCCAAGCACAAAGAAGAGACCCAAGAGGACACGAAAAAGACCCAAATCTATGGAAGCTGGAAAAGAAGATTCAAGCACGAAGAACAGACCCAGGGATGCAAGTGCCCTACACAAGGTCGCCGATACCACAGAGTAAAAAAGCTTGAAATACAGACCAAAAATAACTTTTTGTCTACCAAGGCGATTTAAAGACTTTTGTCTGAACTACCATAAGTACTATCATTTATTATTAAGTACTAATTATTACCAATTATTGAGCAACAAACATTTATTTATTGGCTAGTAATTTAAAAAAGGGGTGGTTATAAGGGAAGAAATTGTTGATGATGAATATTAAGGAAATACCTTGGTTTAAGAAATGCATTGAGACATAATTATATAGGAAGTTAAGAGACGCATTAAGGAAATACAAGGGGGATGAAAGAAATATTCGTAAATGGATAAGATAAAGGACAAGTGTAGAAAATCATATTTAAGAGTTCTAGGAAGGAAATAATGACATCACATGAGCATTTTTATAGTATTACTTTGAATAGGAATAGTTCGGGACGAACAGTTTTGCTGTCTGCCCGGGGAAGGGTGCAGTGTTATGGATTACGGGTAGTGTTTAAGATGAACTTGGACGAAAACGCCCGAGTTTTCGAAAGTCCGAATTGATTAAATATTCCGCTATTTTAAGATCACACACTGCTCCAATAATAGTTTGTTAAAATGGTTTTGCCATATACCCGCGAGAAGATAATAAAAATTGCGATTTTCCTGGCGTCCGCCATTAGTTTTTGTAATCATGTATCTTCTCAAAAGGAGTGGGTCGAGTTTGGGTTTATGACGTCATTTACTTAACTTAGCTCTTTCATCGATAATTTTAAATGCATGGAGTGCGATATAATCTTGTTCAAAGAACATCTTATAAACATCGACCAAACAAGTAATAAATGGTATGAAGTGTGGTCGAAGCGAGTATTACCGCTGACGAAATATATTTTGGCCGTGAGTTAAAAATTTAATGGTGGATAGGTTTTCAAAGTCAAATTTCTCATCTGCAAGTCGCTCCCAGGTTAAAATTTTCATAAATCTGATTATTGTAATCATAATTGAGTTATATTATCCTCAAATATTTGAATTATTCGGACTTTCGAAAATTCGGGCGTTTTCGTCCAAGTGCTTCTTTAATGAACAATGGTTGATTAAGTATACTCTAGGGATTCATTCATAAATTACATTAAGGATGATACTTAATTAACGTTATATAATGAATAAAGCATTGGAAAAATTTTCTAACAGTCCTTTTTCCAGATATAGTTGATAAAGCTGAGCTTTATATAGCCTTGATTTCAGTACGTGCCATCGTGTACGTAAGAGTTAAATATCGAGAACGGAGGCAATAAGCCATGTACATACCGAGGGCCGTAGGCAGGAGGGCTATAAAGGCTTGTTGCCGACGTTCTCGGTATTTAAGAGCGGATGTCTGTAAATATCGCCTAAAGTTAAAGTTTCGCGATTTTACGGGCCTTTTTAGAGGGGCCAAAAATAGCCTATCAATAACAGGCTGCCAACCAATGACTAATGATCATAAAAACAAATGCTCAATTTAGTCGCAAATATAAGACCTAACTGGACAATTTGTTTTGATTTTAAATGAAGTGTAAATATTTCAGCAATTTTTACTTTTTATCAATTTTGAGCATGTTTTGAATGCCTAAAAATGACCAAATTCAGTGGATAAAATCCCTACATGGCCTAGCGTTTTAAAACATTAATTCGATAAAAAGGTCAATGTCTCTATTACAAATATCCGAAATAAAATTTTGGGGTTACTTTAATCTCAAAAATTAAAAGTTGAAACTTATGGGCCTCTAGCTAACGTGCGAGCGCGAATTGCTGATTAAACTATATATAACTTAAATAATAACACCATGATGGAACTGCCACGGTAATGAAGCCAAGGCTTTAGCTAGTACTGGGCTCACTCAACCCTAATTTTGGAAAGACCTATTTTTTTTAGTTGCTATAGCGACAGGGTTTTGTTCTCTCCTGCCTTCAAAAGTCGAGTTAAGCAACAGTAATATAAAGCGCTTTAGAGGGGCTACCATTTCATTTCTTTAACAATAGACCCATTGCAAAAGCGTAATAACTGCATATACATGTCAAGCCTCATAATGATGCGATCAAACAATGACGATGTATTGCTTTATTATATCATTATGAGGTGTGAGATACATTATTACACTTTTGCAATGGTCTATGGGTTTTTATATAGAAGGATTGCATTCTAAATCTTCTATATATAAAACTAGAAAACTTACGGATGGGATTATATATAATAAAACTCTGTATCTTATATTATAAATTATAGCGAGTTGCAGTATTTTCTATGGTTAAAATACTGTAGGAAACGTGTACCAAATTAAACAGTGGGTAAATATATTCCTGGCAATCATTTTATGACTTGCCAAGCGTTGTTCTGTTCTACTGCTGGTTGTCTAAGGTCACCTATATTTTCTATATCACTCGTACGTCCAATACCATGAATATAATTCCCATCACCATAGTTATTTGAACTGAAATCCTCCAATAAATGCTTCTCAACCGTCGACTTATCTTTGAAGAAATCACTATTGTTTATATTAAAGTCGTTGGAATGGTCCCAAATAAATGGCGGATTTATTGCACAACCAGAGGGAATACCTGAATGTTCTAGGTAATTATTCTGTTCAAAATGAACCGGCATTTCCTTTCGTGAGCAGAACCCCTCATCGACTGTTTCCACTCGATCCCAAACATCCTTAGCACTACAATTATTATCCCATTCATCGTCAGTGTCGTTAGCATTTTCGTTCCCATTTGCTGGTATATCCTCACTCGCTTCAGTTTTAATTTGTAAACAAATTTCCGACTCTTTTGATTTTTTGATAATGGGTTTAGAAAAGGCTTCTTGAAAAGACGGCAATCGTTCCTGCGAGTCAAATGTATAAGAAATAAAAGTAATTTTCGCATCACGACTCTTTGATAGAAACTGATAAGATTCTTCATGACTTCCTGAGTCGCTGTATTCCGACGAATCACCCGTGCCTTCTTCTTGGCTGATTTCCTTTTCCAAACGCTCTGTTTCTTGTAGCTTCTTCAAGGCTTCCGTAAAACCAAAAGCAAACACTTCTTGCTCTTTTGTGACTGCTTGTCCCTCGCAGTTTTCTGGTTTAGTGGGCTGTTGTTCCGGTAAAGAACCTGGTGTTCTCAAAGAACCACTCCATTCTTTCCACACTAAGTTTTCTAGGTCTGGAGATGAAATTCCAATATCTGGCGAACCAAGAAAATCGGCCAGATCACCAAATCCAATCTCTTCTCTTCTCGTGGCAAAGTCCAGATTTTTTCCGTCGGTGCATAAGTTTAGTTTAAAAGCCGTGTTATGCAAGCCCAATGATGATTTCGTTGCCGTAGTTAGGAGCGTCGGTTCATCATAAAATATTGTCTCCATTACGATAAGATTTCACAGAAAAAAAGCCATCCAATAAGAATGCCTACTTGCCAGACAAAGCAACAAATTTCTTCTTAATACACTTCAGACGAAAAGAAGATTAAATTGTAAGATAATGTAAAATCTTATTGAATGTTGCTTGATTTTTCCACGTGGAATTCGATGTTTAACTAAGTACTGCGTGGATTTTTTTCTTTTTTATGCCTTTTACAGGTACGCCTTTGTTCGACGCTCGACCGGTTGTACTAACTGCTTTGCTTTGATTGGCTTTCTCTGATCTCAGCGGGTAAAACAAGCTACTTTTATGTTTATATGTTTTTTTGTCAAGAAATCTAAACTAATATTCAATTCTTAAGCAATCAACACCAAATGACTGATTCCATTGTTTATATTCTAATTCTAGAAACTTTAATTTTATTGATGATCATCTCTAGACCAAATAAAAATCAAACTATGGCGTCAGAATTTAAAGAACGCTAGTTTTTAAATTTTGTATTACCAGTCTCTTTATTATCTCTTTCACGGTGGCGGCGAGTTTAAGAAATATGAAAAAAGAACATCTATTTTACTTGATTATAGTTAATTTTGAATTAGTTAATCCTATGAGGCTCAAGTCTTACTTAAACAGCCCTCAAAGCTGAAAATGCTCGATCCTGATTTTAATTTTATTCTCTTCAAATAATTTAAAGAAATTTGACATTTTAACTGGTTGAAACATTTTCAAAAATTTACGATTCACACCTAAGAAATTTGAGACATATCTGCAAGTGCAATTTAAGATCACGTACATTTCCCCCCCTCTTAGCTCATGCAAAATATGCAGTGTACTGAAAAGTGATTATATTTTTAACTTTATACTTTACAGTCAAAATGGTTCAAGCTTATCCCACTAGTCTTCATTAGTCATTTCATCCCTTTTCTTCAACCAAAACTAATTTATTTCCGGGTCAAAATTTTTAAAAATATACTTATTAAATTTATTTTTCTCTTTTTCCTTTACAGTAGTAGGAAATTTATACAGAAAGCTAAATCTTGGACTGGGAAAACCGTACCTACTATTTTGGATAAAACCTGTAGAGAAAATCGCTGATTTGAAAAAAATGACAAATTTTCTTGTTTTTTTTCTCGAAAATAATCCACATACCCCTCCCCCCTACAGCAATGTTGCTCGGGAAATAATAAAAGATGAATGCTACGCTAGGCTCCAAAAATGCTTGGGAGTGAGGGGGAAGTGAGGGGGGTTATTGATTAGAATATTTAAAAGACACAAATACGGTGAGAGTTGTCACATTATTCGCTACCCTTTTGTCCAAGATTGCCTATAACTATAACTCAGCTTGGAAGTAGTTTAGGCCAGCAAAGATTTCTTCCAATTATTTTAAACACAGATTTAAGTTTAGATATACACTCGCGATGTTTATAAATGTTATCTACCAGTAGTATTAAGAGTTTGTAACATAGCTGGCGCAAAATCGAGTATAAATTCGTTGAAGGATTCTTGTCGCAACAATATATGGCCTTTGTAAATGCACGCGCGACTAAGTGTTATGGCAGGAAATTAAATATTCAACAGTGTGTGGTTTCAGCAACCATTTCTAGAAGCTTTGTTCTAGGCTGTTTGTGTATCATGGGACCTCTTTTAAAACAGTTGTTTAGGAGATCGGGAGACAAGATCAGTGTAATTTAGTTATCTATAGTCAAGCAGATTTGTTAATTTGCTGCGGTTCGAAGAATAGCAACAAATAGTTGTAGTTTCACGGTTTATTTATTATGCAAGTTGCCATGGCGTTCGTGACATAAGCGAATGAGCGAAAGGCGGGAGTTTATGGAGCGAAACCATTCTACACTGAGTCGCTGCCGGAGTTGAGTGCAAAACTATTTATTGCAAGGGGCTATTTTTCGTCTATTTACTTAAGTATAAGGCTATGTACACACTATCCACTGGTTTCTTTGCTCGACTTTGGGGGGTGAGCTTGGGCCTTTGTATAAATACAATAGCTTGTTATAATTCACTGCAAATAAAGGTTGATAAGTTTTTCATTCTCAATGCATGCTAAAGTCAAATGGTGTGTAAAGCCGTTCTGAACCCACACAGGCCATAAATGGAAAGGGGCCCTCACTTTTAATGCAAGTGAACAAAGACCAACCAGAATTCATCGTCGAAAAGAATCAGTGAATATGTAGTATATCAAAAACGAGTGCGAGTGTTTCATCAGGGATTCCAAACACCGAGAAACAGTTGGGGCCTCGTGCTTTTATCGTTTCAATGTGTTTTGAATCCCCTGATGAAACACGAAGCATGAGTTTTTAATGTGGCTTCTCCAACTCATTCTAACTTCATTGTTATAAAATCTCTTGAGAAAAGTCAAAACAATGGCTTTTGTAATCTTTTCGCTACTGTTTTGTCGAAATAAGCTGGTTTTACGTGCCATGAACTTCAACCGTCAGTTAAATAGACTAATAGAGAAGTAGAGAGCATAGTGTGTAGGTTTCCGGGGTTCGATTCTGGTTGAGAGAATGTTTAGCTTGTCAAGCTCTTTAAAAAAAAAAGTAAGAAGAATTTTCATGAGGGCGAAAAAAGGATAGCGAAGTACAAGTAGAAGGTAAGTAATTAAAATTCAAGTGTCTTGATCAGTGTCTTGAACAGTGATTAATCAAAACCCTTAAGATCTTGATCTGATGTTTCATTGGGTATCAAGATTGATCCACCTGACTGAATAGAAGCTCCTGATTGAAAGTTCAGCTAATGAATTAATAATAATCGTTAAATCGTTTGAAAAATACGCTCATAAGTACTGAAACGCACTCTGGCGCTCTGTGGGTTAAATTTTTTCCCAACGGTAATACTCAACTGGTCATATAATCACATTTTCATGTCACTCATTAACATATATCGAGTTCTGACCTTGTTATAACTTTGCTTGTCAGTTTCTTAGACAGATTAAACCGCAGCTATATCTATTAAAAACACATTATTTAGAAATGCTGTTTATAGACGTTTATAGACGCCAAACGACTTGAAACAAGACGCGTTATGGCAAATACAGTACAAATATGGTAGAAATTCAAACAAAATATCTTACCAATGCACAAAGCATGCAAAAACTCTGAACTGGTTAGTGCTCTTGGTGAAATAGAAATAATGGAAAGTTATAGTGCTCAGAAAGGAGGTTATTCCGGGCGAGAAACCCTTGGAAATAAATTAATCGGAAAAATTAATTTCCGACTTCACTGGAATTCTCGAACCCACGACCTTCGGATTTGTACTACCGATGCTCTACCAGCTGAGCTACAAGGTTTTATCATATTAAACATTAGATGTGTATATGCTTGGTAAATGGTTATAATGCATTTATGTTTCTGCAAGCTAATATTCTCGGAAAAAATTCCGAGCTCCTGGCGGGATTCGAACCCACGACCTTCAGGGCTAGCTCTAACCCACTGAGCTACAGGAACTCATGTGAGCGAGCGGGGTCTATGATGGTATTTTAGCCAGGTCATATAGGACGAACGCCGTTCGATAACCTAAGTGGAAATCATTTATTGAAAGATCTTAATTCAACAGCTATCAGATATGTAAACATTAGATGTGTATGTGCTTGGTAAATAGTTAATGACGCATTTATGTTTCTGCAAGCTAACAAGTCGGTGGAAGTAATAGGAAATTAATACACGCATCAAGGTGACCACGGTATGGGGTAAAAATTCGTTTATTGAGAAAAACAAACGAAAGCTAAAACCGTAACATATAAACCAAAGAAAAAGAGAAAACCCCAAAGCCGAATAAATGATTAAAAGAAGTGGTGGTGAAAGAAACAAGAAAAATGTCAAATAAAACGAAGGTTAGGATGAATAACACAAACTGCCTCGGAAGTGCTTACAGATGCTGCAAATTAGCTGTGATAAAATTGAAAAAGCGTTGCTTTTGAGATATAGATAAATTTAAATACACAGGATAGGCGTGGCTTTTCCAGTCACCTTGAGACTTAATGAATTCTGTGGATGCGCCACGATTGAAAACGAAAGTAGCCCCACCTTTTTGAAAACTCCTAGATGAAAATTGAATCGGGTTCCCGCCAATTGTTGTAATACATTGTTTGAGGAAAGTATTAAAATGACGAGCTAAGAGTGGAGTTAACACCCGTCCCTTGGGCAACACGAAAAGAGGCTGGTTTGGACTGGCAGGAACCCGAGACATGTAAGCTTGAAGAGCGGTAACTGGACATAGACTAGAACCATGTATAAGAGGTAGAGGAATTTCTAACACACGTTGCCGAAATTGAATAGTTTTTGTGCGACGAATAATTAAAATCGCGCCTGATGGTGTAAAGATCACATCGGATCTTCTAAGAAACAAACTTCGCGGCGAAGCGCGACATCTGCCACGCTGTAAGGAGCTAAATTAGATATTCTGAGAAATGAAAAGAAAGCGACTAAAAATGCAGCGCGCATGCACAAATGAAGGGTATTGCGTAAACCGAAGGATGCGAAAATATCTACGAGAATGTGCACCGTAATAGGACGAGTGAAATATGCTTGGTCGCCCATTACTCGTCGAAGAGCGCGTCTAGTGAGCAAACAATCGTAATCTGATATGAAACTAAGATCTGCACCGAGTGCCTGATTGATGTGTTTCAGGATGTTGACATAATTGAGGAGAGAACGATAAGAAGCTAAAGAAATAGACAAAAAGCAAATGTAAGCTAAATAAACGCGTTTGGTAACTGGAAAAGGTGAAAAGGCGTAATAATAGCAAAAACGTATATAGGCTTTGAACTGGCTACGCATATTGCGTTTGGTCGACTCTTGAAAGGCAAATTGTTGCACGCGGTCAGTGTAATTTAGCAATTGTTGATAATCATCTATGACAAAAGAAAATAAAGGATATATGAATTAAACGCTCTAAACAAGAATAAAGTCAAATAAACGTTCTGGAACAGAAATCTCACGAAGATCGTGGCTGGAAATGTAGCTCTCACATGTTTGCTGTATGCCTGCGTCGAGATGCGAATGACTGAACATGTCGGCGACAAAATTGTCCTTTGTAGATACTGCGCGAGCAACGATGGGTGTGTTCGAAACTGCGAGAGACAGCCAGAGCTCCCGCAAACAGCTTTGCATGAGCAGATTGGTGGAACGAGCATTATTGATCGCGGCTACGCAAACTGTGTTGTCTACGTAAAGTTCGATGTGCAGACCACTCAGGCGACTGTTCCATAATTT
>JAAAQI020158540.1:0-10001 GCA_011800005.2 Stichodactyla mertensii | reverse complement strand
AAGAAAAACAATGACAGGAATACCATTTTATGTTAAAGTTGCTGCAAAAGGTACTACTTAAAAATTACTATTTGGTCGTTAAAAACTCCTTGAAAACTCCTTAAATTTTGTTTACTGATACTAGCACGAACCCTGCAAACAAATTCAGCCAATCGGAAGCAATCATTCTCACAGTCTAGTGTGGCAGTTGCCTTAGAAACATTGAAAACTAGAGATCAAAACTTTATAGGAAAACTTCTGTCATGCCAAACTCAACTGAGAAGCATAATACACCATCAGACTAAGAGTCTTTAAGCCCTTAATAACAAAAATAAAAAAAGATAAGAGTAAGAAAGTAAGAAGGAAGTTTGAGTGAACAAAGTTAATAGTGTTGTTACATAAGGGGCTTTTGTGTTGAGATCTAACTTTTCCTCTTTCCTTCTTAGTCTTGCTGTTCATCAAGTAAGCGAAAGCTTGAATATGGTGGTGTGCTCAAAAGGCTTGACTCCAATGTCTGCTTTTTGCTTGATTTCAAGTGTACAAAAAAGAAACCATGTAAAATATGGATGAGAAGAGACAGTCCCTGTGTCATCAAGAGTAAAGAAAGTGGAATGTGTGTACCCTGTGATATGTTAACTATCACTTAACTTTGAGACTCAGGCATACTGTATGAAAACTTTGGTGCCAGTTGGAAATACAGAGCTCTGAAGCAATGGCTTCCAAATTCAAGCATTGTAATTGGATGGCACTTTTTTGCCATGTTCACTGAATAGTTCAATCAGATAGAAAGCCATTTATGTGTCAGTGCTGTGATATTTCCTTGCCACATGACTTTTGGTCCAGTTTGACCAGAGGATTTTATCAGGTGATCACTTTCAGCCTGTCTATTATCCCTTAACTCTTATTCACATTTGATTCTCATTTGAGAAAAGACAAGTCTGTAAGTCATGAAAAAGGCTAATGCTTTGGTTATGGTAATATTCACATTTTTATTTTAAAACATTTACAAAACTAAAGTATAAGTAGTGAATATACTAAAATGAAGGTACTGTGTTCAAGCCTGGTAGGCATATTATATACTTAGAAGTGGCTTACTGAGTTGATAATCACTTAGCAATAAGAGAGTGTTCATATAATAGCCTAGTTTCCGTATTTTGGTTTAGTGATCGCACACAATAGCATCGAGGCTCCAGGGAAACAAAAGAATAATAACAATTTCATTGTTTCCCCAGAGCCTCAATTCAGTTCTTATTGTGTGTGGTCACTCAACCAAAATATTGAAAGTGGGTTATTTCTAATAGTAATCAGGATTACCTGTTGTATTATAAAGAGCCATAGAGATATTTGAAATAAAATCATAGTTAATTAATTGTACACCAAACTTATTCACATGTGCATATTTCACAAGAAATGGGAAACAATGAAAATGGAAACAATTTAACAAACAGTTACTGTTTTCTATGCAGCTGATTACTGCAGTAGGATAACTGT
Source organism: Stichodactyla mertensii (assembly GCA_011800005.2). Lineage (NCBI taxonomy): Eukaryota > Metazoa > Cnidaria > Anthozoa > Actiniaria > Stichodactylidae > Stichodactyla > Stichodactyla mertensii. Next base: position 8,531 of record JAAAQI020158540.1, on the reverse strand, counting down.
TTACTTCTTTTTAGGCTTGTTCTTTCCTTTACATGGTTTGGCAAATAAAGAGGGATCCAGATCTTCCAATGCTTTACCCTTGGTGGTAAATAACCTTTGTGCTCTTTCTTGCAAAGTACCTCCACATTTAAGGCCAAGTGCTTTTAAATGCTCCTTCAATGGTTCCAGTCCAATGGTTTCTAACTCTTGGGCAGTATTGTAATCGTTAATGTCAAATGGCTGTAGAAAGACAAACCAATTTGTGATCCCATAAGGTTAATAAATCAATCCTCCCATTGCTCTTTAGGTGTGTGTGGGGGGGGGGGGGAAGAAATTTTCCAACAATGGATTTTCTCCTGGGTTTTACCTTTATATCTCTTGGTGAGTCATTTGCTGAGCATCCATCATCTGAGTTGTTTTTAGATATGATTTTGTCTTTAGGCTTTTCCTCCCCTAGCATGGTAGGTTCTGTGGCATTGCCCTGTAGCATATGTTTATCACTTGTATTTCCTTCAGCTGATGAGTCAGTATGAGATGAAACTGAAGTTATAACAGTTGTGGTGCCTATACTGGTTGATGATTTGCTCATTAACACTTCATCACCCGAGTTGCTCTCACTCAATGTATCAGTACCAGATATAGATTCAGTGCTAATCTTTGAGGTGTCAGTACTGCTTGATGGTTGATCAGTCAATCTTTCATCTCTTGAATGGCCCTTGCCTGACACATCTGCAGCAATTGTAGTGGTATTGGATGTTATAGTACCTGTACTTGATGTACTCATACTGCTTGATGATTGGTTGGTTAACCTTTGATTTTGAAGTGTTTCATTATCACTGTCATCTAATTCCTCTTCATCTACATCCATCCTGAAAGGGAAGGAACAGGAAGTTTTGAATATTCTAATGGCTACAAAGCCAAAGTGAAGAGAGGTTATACAAATCCTCATTTGTTGATCAAATTCAATAAAATCAATTTTATAAATAATCATAAGCTTACCACACTTTCCTTTTTTTAGGAACTGCTCCACTCATTGTGCTTGCTCGTTTTACTCCTATTAATGATCCTGAAGCTGATGTAGAAGCTTTGAAACCTAGGGAAACATTTTTTATTGCATTAATTTCATTATTAGAGACCTACTTTTGATCATTCCATTTATTTAAGTCTTTGCAAAAATTTTCATCATTACCTTGTTTGAGTGCATCATCAATTTTCTCTAAATTTTCCTGAATTTGTCTTGTATAACTTCTGTCATCAAAGTTGTGTTTTGGAGCAGCTCTTCTTCTTTCAAGTCTTTCTTGTTTTTGCTTTGCAAGCTCACGCTCTCTATCAGCCTGTTTTGCAACCCATTCTGTTATTCTAAGACAAACACACATTACAGTTTTATTAGAAACTGTAGGTTTTATTAACAATTTATGGTAACATGACTCTGTATTAAAATACTTGGTCATGATTACTGCATGGCCATTCATGGAATCTATACAATGTACTGGTATCCCCTCCATGAAAATAAAGTCAGAACTGCCATGCTGGATAATTCAACAAAAGAAACCAAGACCAAATCCTATGTTTAAAGTCATTGGACATGACAGCTAAGATCCCAAGAATAACCCAGGAGTAAATGGTGACATCATGTTGATTTTATGTTTTTATAAGCACATCTGTATTGGTCCTTCATGCAAAATAACTTCAATTTAAGGGAACTAGTTTCGTCTTTTAAGACCTGATGATGGCATTGATGGTGATGATGATGATGATGTGATATGGATTGATGATTGTCAAGGCTGCCATGGCTTACTTTTTTTCATCATTGACGTCCCTCATCCTTCTGCCACTCAGATCTCTACATGCCTCTCTACTTGTTGTCTTTTCAATCTGTGCACCAATAGCTCTTAACATCGACCCGAAGCCACCTTTCCCTCCAGGTAAACGATAATTTACCCTAACTACATCATTAGTAGCTATGGATAGGGTATCCTGGTCACACGGTTGTAATAAACGTCCATTGAGTGAGATATAAACAATGCTTGAACATAATACCTAGAGTGTATAGAAACAGTTCTATCATTATTATTTAATAGAAATAGTTATAACAGCACAAATTAGCAAATCCAATGAAGAATATTTTGATATCACTAAACAGTAATTTTTGTACAAGATATCTTGTAAAATACGGTACCTCGTTGCCTCCAGACAAGCAGTTTAATAGACCTTGTCTTTGCCATTTATCAGAAGCTGGAATAACGTGAAGATTCCCGTTAGGTGAGAACAGAAATGCTGACATTTTGAAGATAAAAGAACGACAACCAAACGATCTTTTCTTCTTTCTCTTCGAGTACCTGGTACCCACTTCACCACAGACTAATAATGCACAGGAAGACCATCTCAGTATAGGAAAAACTCAGTCACTATTGTTGAATGTGTTTTAGTTTTCAGGAAGTTACAAAGCCAAGCTGATCAAGCTGATCACTCTCAGACAGTTGTCGGATGCTGTTAGCCTCAGCGATTATGTAAACTAAGTGAGATGTCATTACCATTTTAACTAAATGACATCATGTGCATGTAAATAAACAAAATTGAAAAAATAGTAATGACTTTGTTGTCTTTATAATGCATACAAAGCTCATAAATTCATCAAACATATGTAAGCAGTTGTAAAAGGAAAACAAGAAGTATGACACACCATCATTTCTTTGACAACAATGTACAATGTACAACAGTAATATGGTGAGATCTTTTATTTTAACTTGGCACTCCTAATTTTACTTGCACAAAATATAAGGTGACAAGATAATTTGGCTCTACAATTCAGTCTTTTGAAATCAAATGGTTCACAAGCATTCTCAATACATGGTAATTTAACAACCAAAAACACAATACTGCAGCTCTCACCAACCTGACTTACATATTCCTATTATAAAAAGGTCTTATGGTCACAGAAGATACACACTTTGTACACAATTTAAACTAATATATCTAATAAACATCTATCCCCAAAGGAAATTTATTAATCATGGATTTAATAGAAGACTACACAGGTTTTATTTTGTTGTTGTTATTTAGAAAACTTGTTCAGTCCTTTACAACTTTAAGATGATTTATAAATGTTAATTATTTGGAATGACGTCCTTTTCCTAATTATATTCGTTATTTTTTCCTGAGAATAACATACATTATGAAAATGACTGCCATGTTCCTGTGGCACTCCTTTCTGTGTACCACTATTAATGCAAAAATCAAGCTCTGAGATAATGGCTTTCAAATCACGTCCGCCTTTGCATCTTCAGAACTTGTCTGCCTTCTTGCTTCTGATTCCATCTTCCTGTACTTCATGAAGTGCAAATAGGCTTCAAAACCAAAGAGTGCAAGACAAACGAAACCAAATATAGCAGCAGCTACTCCAGCACCAGGGTTATGGACTCTGTTAGAGCTTGAACAAGAAGCAATCAAAGATGCCCCGATCAAAAAACCAACTACAGCCAAACAGCACAGCACACAATGAACAGCTGGGTGTCGGAAAATCCAGAACAAACGCTCCCACAAGCCCAAGATACGAATAATAAGGTCGATAAGGATATTTAGAAAGGCAGTCCAAGCTACAAAGTCAAGGAAGCCGATCTTGCCGCCACAACTAGAATAAGCGTGCCACGAAACCGAAGAAGAACAGCAACCGCAGAGAAAAGTTAAGATGAATTCTGCTATAGCAATTTTTCCAAGAAGCTCCTTCACCCAGTCGAAGGTTATATTGATTAATCGATCATCATTTTGTCCCCTTCGACTATCATCTTCTTCGTATGGAGCCATTTTGCCTTCCCGTCAATATATTGTGTCTTTGTACATGAGACGATCAAGTAACTGCTGTCCTACTAGGGGAGGGGTAGGGGAGCAAAACACTCGATTCATGTCTAAATATAGACCGGAAGTGATGTAATGACTGTCACGAGATGGATTAGGAATAGACCCCTTGCACATGTCGTCAGAGTAGCTCAATCTGGACGACAAAATAAAACACTTTTGCTCTCTTGAGAGCTAGAATCCATTGTTTTGTCCCCCAGATTGAGCTGCATTCTGACATGCTGCAAGGGGTCTATAAAAACTAATGTAAATAATGTTAGGATAATGGTAATAATGCCAATTCATGTCTTAAGATAAGGGGAGGGTGGATAGGGATAGAATTTCAATGAAAAAGTTACTAAATATAGCTTCAATATAGTTTGCACGACAAGGCTTTTGGCTACTACAGAACCATTTTAGTCTAACACACTACTTATGAACCATAAAGTATTTTGTTTTGGCTCATTTCCATCAAATTTGAGGGGCTACTTGAATGAACACAATAGTTTTCATGTTGCATTAAAGGATAATAATCTATATGCAAAGTGCCCCTTAAAGTCAAGAATGAGAAACCAGTGAATATTAAGAAACAGCTTAGAACTTTAATACAAAATTTTGATTTATCTAAGCTATTCTACCCCAATGATTTAATAATTTATAATCTTTATCCATTATTAAGTATGAGATTATTTTTTAGATTAAGATGGTGTTAATTTATTGTCCAATTAAAATGTTTGTGTGTGTGTGTGTGTGTGAAGAACCCAATACCACCAAGATGACATATTTCTGCTAAAGTGTATTTATAATAATTCTATTCTTTATTACCTCCTAATACCCCTCAGAATCTGATTAGGTGAAGTGACAGAATACTGTACACTGTTGACATAACTCAATTAACAGCAGGGGCAGACCCAGGAATTAGAGAAAGGGGGGCCAGAAAAATTCTGCATTAGAGGAACCTCTCTGACTAAACAAAGGAGGTCTGGGGACCCCAATAATTAAAGGGAGCATGGCTTCTTGGGCCCACCTAAATCTGCCAGTGATTAAATCATAACTTCATATCTTTTACAAATTCTAGAGCACTGATACTAATCAAAACAATGGCAAAACCATGAAACAACTTAGTAACTAAATAGTGCTAAATAGCACAAAATCCTTTTTTTCCATTGTTTAATTAGTGCTATTTTGTACTATTAATTAGTAAGTACTGTTTCATGCTTTTAGTGTTTGCACTCTATACACTCTTATGATAATATCATGTGTATAACTAACTAGCTGTGTAATCCATGAGCAGCATTCTACCCTTGGCCTCACTAAACATTTAAGAATGACATTACTAGGCTAAAAAGAAAAGAGAAAAGAAAAGAAAAATGGCAATTGAAGTTACATTCATTTATTTCCATTCTGTAATTTTTGAACAAAATGGAACATAGGCTGATTCCTATATATATATTTATCCCACACCAAATACAGCCAATCAGAATGCAGGGAAGCTGTTGTATATTTGTCAGTGTTCCACTCTTCCTTCCCATCATGCATTTGTATTTTCTATTTTCATCTAAAGCTTGTGCATACACATAGAAAATACAAGTGACATGTGGGATATTCCATGGTATGCCACTCTAAAGCATTGTATAACTAGTATATATGTATATATATACATGTCATGCATGCATGCTTTGCATTCATACTAAGCATTTCCTCTCTTATAATATTAAACTGTCGCAGTACTGCATATTTCCTATTGATGTAAAATACCGTTAACGAGTTCCTTAACTAAACTAGCTAACGTGAACGACCAAGAAACATTTGCTCCACAAATAATAATACTGCTAATACATATTTAAGCTTATGTTGGCAATCTTCCCAGGGTGTTCTGTATTATTTTGACTAATATTCTTAAAAACACATTTATAATCGAGTTGATTCTAAGATCTCCTGATGAAATATCGAAAAAGTTTTTAAAGTTTGACTATGAAAGTTCGCTGAATAAGGACTGAGTTTATTAATATGCAAATTCATCTGGCTTGACATCTTCACTCCTTGGGGCTTCTCTTTGAGCTGGTTCACGTCTGTATCGAATGAATTTCATTATCAACTCGAAAAGGAATAGAAACATAGTTATATATCCAAAGCTGACTGCAGCTATGACGGTACCTCTCCTAAAAGCGTACCCAAGAGCTACAGACGCGGCAACAAGAAAAGATATAACTCCGACCAAGAGCAATCCAAGAGAGACCCTTGGCTGAATGAGTACGTATGGTAGCTTCTCGTAGATGTGTGTCATCTTTAAGAGGATATGCAGAATGACGAATATCCATGCCGTAGTTGCAACAAATATCAAGAACTCGAAATAAGCGCGGGCACTTTCCTCGTGAGCTGTGAGAATGACGAAGGTAAGAAAGGTCGTGAAGAACTGGACGAGTTTCAGCACTCCTTCAACGGTAGTCACGATCCACAGCAAGTCACAGCAACCGCAGTATTCCCGATAAACTCGCGTCTCTGCTTGATGGCGGACTTCGGTTTTGGCTCTGGTTTCGACTCTCTTTTCGACACGAGTTTCAACTACTTCTCTTGTAGTCGCCATGTTGTGTTGTTGGTAGGTGTGATACACCACAGGAAGACCAATATCATGTAACAAATCAGATAATGAGAGGAAAAGGAAAGAAGGGGAGGGGAGGGGGTTTCCTATTTTAACCTCCCGTGATCCCCACAGAACCTTAGCCTTCACAAACTTTGGTCCTATCTCTGGATCAAGCAGGTGCAACCAAATGCAAAGGCTATATTTCAACATTTGTGATCTAGTGACTGTTCATTTTTTATGCCTGCGGTTTGGCTGGAGGAAAATTAAATAAAACACGAAAAAATATCCCCGTTCTCCTCAAGTTCTTATAAAGAACCCCTTATCCCCTCCCAAAATATTCCCCACTACACGTACGCGTACATACACGCGCTCGCGCTTCCGCAGACCAATAAGCTCCTCACTAATACATATTCCTTGTCTGCATTAAGTAAGGAATAAAAAAAATGCATTATGGAGATAGTAATATTACAAATTTCTCTTTCTAACGAATTTTAATGACAAACAGCAACTCGAAGGACTCAAAATTCAGTAAAGTTACAATATATAGTTTCGCCTGTTAGGTCTTGTCATAGTTAATGTTAACTATGGTCTTGTCAAGACTCAAACACTGACCTGTTTGGCTATTCATTCATAAATACTCAAGCTAGTGCTTTAACGTCATAATTACAGTAATTTCTATTAATGCTCTGTACTATCATCATCTGATACTTTGTTTGATAGTCATGTTCGATCATTATTTATTTACCAGTCTAGGATTTTATCACTAATAAAAATTCAAACGTAACTTGAACACGTATAGAATCTGTCTACTGTCATAGACAACCAGTCTCATACCTAAACATGCACTGAAAGACAATGTACTGTTTACTCTTTATGCTATCAGCTATGTAAGGCTCGAGAGATGCATTTACAGTCTTTTTCTATGGAGGAAATTCACTAAGTTTCTCTTTATCTTCAACAGTCGTCGACTCCTTGGTTTCGACTTTCTGCACCGTTTCAACTGTCTTAGTTGATTCTGTTGCTGACTGTCTTTGCAGTCGTCTTCCTCGGCAGTAAATGAAAAGAGCCTCAAAAAGGAATAAAAACATGGCAATGTAACCACAAGTTGCTGAAGCTTCTAGGAATCCTTGGCCGTAAGCATAAGCAAGAACAACAGAGGAAGACGACAGAAACGCGACGACAGCAAGGCTGCAGCAGACGATGCCAACGATAGGATGAATCAAAAATGAAGGAAGCTTCTCGAACAGATGTGTCATCTTCAAGAAGATGTGTATTGTTACAAATATGAATGCAGTTATTCCAACGACGACCATGAAGTTGTATTCTGGAAGGCTAGAGTAGTACTTAAACCCTGCACAGATGATAACGAAAGCGAGAAAGGTACTGATCCATTCCAGCAACTTAAACCAACCTTCACAAGTTCCTACAAGCCACATAAGGTCACAGCAACCACAATACACACGATATTCTCGAACATCTTGCTCCACGGTCACTGTAGTTGTGGTTTGACGGTCTTTCTTCGCTGCCATCACGTCCACAATGTCTTCAGTTTTAAGCTTGTTGGCCGTTATGCCTTAGTGCTTAACAATAACTCCAACTATCCAGGATGTTGTTACACCTCCAAAATGAATATGAAATCAGGCTACGATGGACAAGCACAATACTCATCACAGCCACAAACCAATGACAGATATAACCACCCCAGTTTAATTCTTTTCTCCAATCAAATTTAACCTGGTTCTTAGTAGAGATTAAAAAAATGTCATAGCTTGAAATGTTCTCTTTCGGTTTCTGCCTACTTAAATTGATTCAGACTGAAAATGTGACAAAAGTGCCTTATTTGAGACTGAAACTGATATGAATCAATAGTTGTCTATCAGTAATGAAAAGCGACTAAAACTATATTTGCTGTCTTGCAACTTATGATTGTGAATGCTTAGAAAATGAGTAAGAAACCGATTGTGCTCCAGTGTTGAAGCCTTACTGCATTCGGCCATTGGTAAACGACGAACCAAACAAACAAGCAGACAGACAGACAGAAATACAATCCCGGACTGATTTACAGTCAAAGGACATGAAGCGTGCCCTTCTAGACTGCATTAATGATTTCATTATTCGAATATTGAGTTGATTA
>JAAAQI020158529.1:0-10001 GCA_011800005.2 Stichodactyla mertensii | reverse complement strand
GTCAAACTTCATAATAGGTATTTATGCTAAATAAAGTGCTTTGAATAACAAAGAAAACCGAGTCAATCATGAAATAAGAGTGATATAACGAATACCTGTGTGCCTTCGTGTTTAGCTCTAGACCATGTTCTTGCAAGCTAGACTTCCTTTCTAAATCTGATCAAAACTGCAGGCCCCAATTCAAGACTCTTGATAGATCTTGACACAGTGGCAGGCAATAGTATTAGCATCAATAGCATTTCGAGTCCGGAATAATATAATATTGAAGAACATAACAAGAAAGAGCACATGAAAGCTCATGATATAAGATACCTGAGTTTGGTTGAATAAGGACCAACGTGGAAGCAAAAAGAAAAAAATGAAGCCTTTCTGTAAACTTCCTTTGCGTGTGAGTTTGTGTTGTTAATTTTGTGTTCCTTAAATAAATATTTATTTTCTGAAGCATTAAAAAAACAAAAAATAAAAAACAAACAAACAAACAAATGTATGGCTGCCTTTGGCCTTATTACATTTATACATGGGAGCATGAACCGGTAAATACATTTTTGCAGGTTCGGAAGAGTTCTGGCGCAAAGATGTTTATATGTGGTTAAATGAAATTTCGGCAATGTTAAACTAGATCTGAGTAGCAATACATGGGCGTCGCGCCGCCTCGCTGGCTACCTATATACGCAGGTCACACGCTGTTATCATGATAATGATCACACGCTATTCATCCCACCGAACAAGCACCTAACGCCAAGTTCATCTTCTAGTGTTGAGTTTAAAATGTAATTTAATATCTATAAACCAATAATTGAAAATCCACATCATCGTAAAAGCCATTTTCAATTCGAAGAGTTTCAATTTAGATTTTAAAAATATTTAATTGATTAATTTTTTGCCTATTATTGTGGGTAATATAACGACGGGGTTTTACTTTTAATCACATTTACTTTTTTTGGGTGGAAATTGAAAAGTGTTTTCTTTCTTCATTATTGACACGTCAGATGAGTTCAAACGTAGCATTGCTGCAGCGTAATGACTAACGCCTGTGGCGATGGCAGACACGCGAGGGATCATCGGGCAGTTTTTTCTACAAACCACGAAATTAAGTGAATAATGGACAAGACCAGTAGAGGAGGGGCAAAGTGCATTCATGTATCTAAGAGATAGAAAATTTAAAAAAGCACTATCAAGAGTAACATCGCGAGTTCGTTAGCCTTGTTGTCACTGCAGCAAAAATATTGTTGATAAAAATGGAAATCTCCATTCACGAGAATTAAGACCAAATTAACCTGACAGGCAATGTTTATTTTTGGACTTAGTGACCTCTAGAATAAGGACCTTTAATGTTCCAGCATTTTCTTCAGATCATCAAAGCAAAAGCTATTATTAGGCAAGCTAGCAACAGGACATGCATAAATCAAACTGATTCTCGTAAACTATTAATAGACACATTCCCTTCGATCATTACACTAAAACACATTAACGTTAATGTTAGCCTTAGTTTTAAAGAAATTAAACACGACGCAATGAATAATGTATTTGTAATTAGGTCAGGGGTTTGATCGCAGTCGCCAGTTGATTCGTAAACAGTCAAAAGAGTAGTTAATGAGCCAAGACATCAGAAGTCGGACTACTGTAAGGTAAAAGTCGTCGTCTTATATTGCTACTTTAGAAATGGCCGACTGAATCGAACAAGTTGTAAAAGCACATGGCATTTTAAAAAGATATTTAAAATGCCATGTGCTCTTACAACTTGTTCGATTCAGTAGGCCGTTGTTGTTGTTGGTGGTGGTGGTGTAAGAATTTTTTCTTTTCGTTGTTATGATCGAGGTTGAGAATCAAGAGTGGCGTAGCGTTAGCACTCCCCTTTCCCTCCCTTAGATCTCAGGTTCGATTCCTGGATCCGGTACTTCATGTGAATAGACTTCTTGTTGGTTCTCTTCCTTGATTCGAGAGTTTCTCCGGTTTTCCTCATCCCTTCGCAAATCCTAACACGCTTTACTTCAATTCGATCTGTGAGTTAGCCGTACCGTAACTTAGATCAGCCCAAAGGTTGTTTCAGGGCTCGCCAATTAAATCAATTATTCTTTCTCTCTCTCTCTCTCTCCCTAAATTAAATATACTAGTCGTTTCTACTGTGTAGAAAGCGGAATGCTGCGAGTGCGTATGTCTCTGTCTTTAGTTTCATTAGTGGGTGGTAGATGCCTCAATAGGCGATTGGTTTGGTTTGTTTTCGTCTTAATTTTTAAATGTTATCATTGTATTTTATATTAGTGATCTGTACAAAGGGATAACTGAAGATCTACCATTTCAAATATTTGTTTGTATTATTATTTAAATAAAGTGTTATTTAATATAATAGACTATATCGCGGGTCTGCCGCAGCAGTGCATCCTGGGACTGCTATCAGTTAAATAACACCGAACAAAAGACGTCATGGTCTGTGGTTCTTTTGTTAAGTATTATTTAACTGAGATAACAGTCCAAGAATGCACTGCTGATACAGACTAGTAACATAGTCCATGGGCGAAAATCATCGACCTCTATCAGGCAGAAAGGTAAGCGACAACGTCTCTTTATCTGGGATGTTTTGTCTCTTAAGGCCACTCAAGTACATGGTTTCTCCTTCGAGCTGAGGATGTGATCTACAGTGGCGGCAGTCCAGGGTTCGATTGGCACTTAACTCTCACGCACACAACATAAATCCTTCCATATTGACTTATCAAAGTTTCTAGCTCCGGTATCTCCACGTAAAATATAGAAATAAAAACTCATAAAACGTAAAGAACAAACATTTCAGTTTTCGTGTCACCGTATGTCACGCACTACATGACTCGGATATAAATATATCTCTACGAAAACTTTCGCAAAGAAAATGCATTTCTAACCGTGATTCTAAGACTGACCCATTAAATTACAGGAATACTTTCGCATTGTCAATTATCCAAATCCTTAATCAAACCTGCCAGCTCTTAAAATAACTATCCAGGGCTGGATCCAGGCTAGTTCCACTAGTTCCATGGAACTAGTCAAAATTTTCCAAAGAAAAAATAAAGAAATATTATCTGTTTCAAGTACGAAATCTAACGATGTTTTGATTGCCATTTATACTACAAGAAACCCATAAACGGCTTATTTTCGTCTTTGCCGACGGTTTCCGGTAAATTTTCGGTCTCGTTTCGCATGTTTTTAAACTTTTATTTGGGGTAGGGTCCCTCCGGGCAAACGTTATTCTGGAACAAGTTGGAACTGATGGCAAACTTCCGGTGGAACTAGTCGCTCTTAAATAAGTTTGCATTTGGCATGATTAAGCTACGAAAAAGAACACTTACTTAGGTTGGTTTGAAGAATCGAATCCTCGGCGATCAATTCAAGCTAGACAGAGCTAGATACAACGCGCTTGGAAGGAAGCAACGCCGCTTGAATGTACACAATGCATGCTCCGAAAATCATCGTGAGCGAAAAAGTGAAATAGAGAATGACACAAATTGACACAAAATGTAATTTCTGACGGCTCTGCGACGGAGGAGCGTGTAGTCAAAAATTAATATTCTGTCGGCACGGTCAAGGATCTGGGCATGAGAAGAGGCTTATGGGTAAGGGGTATATAAAATAGGGTGTGAAGGCAGAATTATCACTATAGGCCAGTCAGGCTCGCAATCGCTTTAGTTGTTTTATTTTCTTGACGGTTTCTATATTTTTCTTTTAGTTATATCGTTATAACTTTATTATATTCCTTTCATACCTCTTAGGGACATATTTGAATAGATACGTCGCCAGCTCTGTAACCCTCGCAGAGCTTTAGTTGGTTGTCTGGAATTCTGCACTAGGTCGGGGAATACGGTTCCGCATTTTCCACGGTTTTTGGCTACATCCTCAGGGTGTTTTTTTACGTGGTTTAGCGGTTTTTCGTATCTAGCAGTATGACAGCAACCAAGGTTTTGTTTGTTGTGCAGCACTATCCTGGCTGGCGAATAATCCTCAATAAAAAACTATCTTACGAAGTTTTTGTCAGTGTAGTCAGAATTCGAGATTTTTCCTGGCTTCTGTAATACAGGGATCCCAATGAAGCACAGGGATCCCGTCAAGATTAGTTTCGCTCCTCGCCTGCTGGTGGCTCGCAGCAAAAATTTACAGCTTAAATAGACCTCTAGCTTTGTATACAAATTGCCCATTTCATACCACGTGACATTATCTTGGGAATTGTTCTATCATGATGAACATAAATTTTATCATACGAAAGAATCAATTCCCAAGAGTGACGTCACGTGGTCTGAAATGGGTAAACAAACAACAAAGCTAAAGAGGTCTATTCTATAGAATTTGCTTTCTTAAGATTCGGTCTTGCACGATTTAATTGTTTTCAAACAATGGAGGGTTTCCATCGCAACACTCACTTTCTAACCGTGACCGTGACGGCTCAGAGTGTCGAGGTTTCATTGGACAGGTAGCGATCACACTTACTGTCATTGGCTGTCTTCAATGTCACACTATGATGTTACTGAATGTCACTTGTCTAACTGCAATACCACGTCGACCAGATTTCCCTTCAAATGCCAGATTTGCTCAAACTTATTGAGCAAGCAATATTTTAACAGCGGATTTTCCTATGGTGCATTTACTAACCTATTTATATTAATTTATATTAATTTCCGTGAATTTCCGTGGATTTCCGTGAATTTCTACGTATTTACACAGAAGAAAATCATCATGGAGTACTTATAAAGCGCATTTCACGCAAGTCTCAATGCGCTTTACAATCATTGTTCGTGGAGGACTTTACGGGCTGCATATTAGAGCAAGCCCGCACCAGATCGGAACGAGTTTTGTGATAGGTTCGAAAAACAATAGATATAATCCAAACAATAGAACTAAACCTAACCTAACAAAAGCGGTACTGTACTAAGGGAGCAATAAAAAAGCAGCTTTCGAGCGGTACGGTATTACTGGCATATTAAGGCGCCAATGGCAGCCGCGCAGCTTACAATCATGAGTAGATTATTAGTATTAGTATGTTATGCCTCCAAATTGGGGTAAGCTGTTGAACCGGGAGACAATTCCCTACTGCGAATAGTTCAACAGGTTCTTTAATGTCCCCCATATACAGGTTAAGGAAGGGATGGGGGACATGGCCTTCGGTTAAAGTCCTTATCCATTTTCAAATGTAATTACAAAGGCAGCACCTTCTCCTCAGTTATTTTAAGACCCTGAGTGTTGGTCCGGCAGGGGTTTGAACCCACGACCTCCCGCACGAGAGACCAATGCTCTACCAACTGAGCTAATCGGATGGCTGTTTTAATAATTCAGAAAGGCGTATCAATTGAAATAATGACACACAAATCTTTGTTTTCACGTTACGTCATTGCAGCCATGTTGGTACCATCTAACAAATAATTTCTCTTAATTAGATCCTTTTTTCTGGACAACCAACATGGCCGCCATGCTTTTGCCTTTTATTCCTCTTCAGAATGGTTCAAAATCATCAATAGACCTCTTAAGCTTCGTTGTTTGTTTACCCATTTCAGATCACGTGATGTCACTCTTGGGAGTTAGTTCTTTCGTATGTTTATATTTGAAAATGTTCATCATAAAAGAACATTAGACCTTTTTACCGATATGGCTACCATATTGAATTAGTAAGAAATTATGGGATGCCCAGGGAGCAAACGTAGAAATATTTAAAAAGAAAAGTGTGGCGCGATTACTTTTTCTTCTAATAATTTTTAACTTTGGTGTTTCAAATGTCGCTCAAACTACCAGCAAATTCAATTGGTTTTTACATGTGTTTCTCATTGCATAACGTAAAATTAAATAAAAATACGCCCTGAAAGCTGTGCATACTATAATTTTTCCAATGATTGCTCCCTCAGTAGACTATAATTATTTTTTTACTTAGAACAATAGAATTCAAATGCACGCTGTATCGATAAAAAGTTTATTCCCAAGAGAATGTCACGTGGTCTGAAATGGGCAATTTGCATACGAAGCTAAAGAGGTCTATTACTGGTTTTCATGCGATGTCATATTGGCCATGTTGGTCGAACTTTACAAAAGATTTTTAATGAATAGAAGACAAAAGAAGACAATACATGTATAGAGGTTTTTCATGGCAGCCATCGTTGTGGTCAAAATAACGTGTTTCTCTCAAGGGAAATTAAATCTTTTGTCATTAAAAAGTTTCCATTTTTCTTGTCCACAAACATATGGCTGCCATGAAAAACCTTTATTCTGTTTTACTTGGACATGAATTTATAACCTAATGAATCCTCTTGTCATATCAACCAACAGGGCGGCTGTATCTTTGTTATTTTATTTCTAAAGAATGATTACAAACCACCTATAAAGAAAACAATACAGGGTTTAATTGTCGGGAAAGCTTGAAAGACCAAGACCTTGACATTTTAATATAAAAGCTGGATTATTAATCGAAAAATCATTTCTTTTTTATCTTCTTTCCTGAAAGGGTTTGGAGAACAAAGTTATAATTCGAAAAGAATTCGATTGCTTATCAATATTAATTCAGTATTTCCATAGACAAAAAGACTAGACAGCTATTAATCTGTGATAAACTTTGTGTGTTTGGATGTGGTATTGCTTGACGTATGGACTTTTGGCGACACTAGCCACAAACTTGCAATCGAACTTATTTACTGACAATATTTTTCTTTATTCCAATGTTTTGATGGAGAGATGAAAGCTTTATTATGTAAGAATAATAGAAAAATAATATACGTGCCGGATGTCATTTCAAAAATATGAAATGAATTCTATTTAAGGTTCAGTATTCATAATAAAAATTACCTTTAATTATTCTGTTTATCTTATAGAAGGTCAAATAAATGTGACTCCATGTCAATTGTATTTTGTATTTTATTCATTCTATACTTTATAATATTAGACTTTCATGGTAAAAATGTAGTAGTAAGAAATATAGAGCATTCACTGTCATGATACTCTGACTTCAGCCCCCGCAATTGCACTCTGCGCGTGCCCACGAAATTCAGTGCCAAAGGGACAAAATACCTACCAAAATTCTAAGATAGACTGAAGTTAATCATGCTGGGTGGAGAATTTTAAGTCTTTGCATGTTAGTACAAAGAGCTAGGCAATTCGATGAATCGGCAAAAGAGCCAATTGTTTACATGCAATAGTAAATATATTGACTGTAAGGGTAAAGATAATGCAATAGTTTAATCTTTCGATTTGGGGCTGGTCAAGCGAAGCCTTAACATGAAACTGTAAACCATAACTGTCAGTAAGTGTACCCAGATTTGGAGATACCTCTCTAAGGGAACAACAGTCAATAGAGGGGGAGGTATAAAGTTATGGTAAATTTGATCGAAAATGAGGCAAGATCACTAAAATTCCATAGTGTCTCGAAGGCAGATCAGTTAATTTTGATGGAGGTTCCTGAAGTGGAGCATATATTCCCTATCCCATTTTTCAGCCCCCCTATTTTCATATCCTACTTCCCAGCACCTAAATCCCAGACAAAGAAAAGTGGTTCTGCCTTGATTGGATATGCTTTCAAAGTCTTTAAAACATTTTCCCATTCCCATTTTCTCGCCATAAATTTTTATTTTTCATATTTTGTTTTTCTCCTATTCCAGTGAAAACCTGTTTTCCCAATGCAAAAACAGGCAAATCGTAGCTTCCATTTTACCCCTTCAGGAACCCCTTTATGGTGTCAGGACAAAAATCCTTCGACAGCCTCCCTTCCCTACCCCCTCCCCAGACAGGCGATGAATGTGAAAAGGGTTTGCGTGAACCTCACTTCCCCCTTTTTACATTTAAGTTAAGAAGTTTAAGTCGTCTTAGTAATTAAATCTTAGCGGCCGCAGGTGACTGCAGCATATAATTTATAAAGCCCAAAATATTGTTTGGGTTAAGCTTGAAAGCGTACAGAGAAGGAAAATAAATCAGAACGTTCACCATAAAAAGAGTAGAACATCGGGCTGTTTTTACGCTTAGAATCAAATATTTTAACTACATATTTAATTCTTTCATTTCTTTAATTCTTTCTAAACAAAGAGTGATCGAGGCGGACTGACGAAAGTGGTCAGCAGGAAGAAAACCTTTGAGGTAACTTAATGAATTTTCAATAGTCATGCTAGCGCATTTTAACTAACGTAACGTTTTTTAGGAGTACTCTGAACCCTTTTTTTTTAACAAGAAAGGACCTTGCTCTACGTTTAGAGGGATGAATGAAGTGATATACTCTAGCTGGGGCCACAATACTTCACCATAACATTTGAATGAAGCATATATATGTGTATATACACACATTGATCAACACAAAAACACAAATTTACTTGAAAAAGACACATATGTACTTGAAAATGTGAAAGTTTTAGACCAAATTTTTATTCATATGTTTTTCGATGGTCTCAATTCGATATTCAATATCACCAAGGTTGAAATGTTTTTTAATGTTTAAATTAATTTAAATATAAATTTTCTTTCTTTCTTTCTTTCTTTCTTTCTTTCTTTCTTTCTTTCTTTCTTTTTTTCTTTCTTTCTTTCTTCATTTCTCTCTTTTTTCATTTCTCTCTTTATTCATTTCTTTCTTTATTGAAAAGGTTGATATATAGGTATATTCCAGTAAAGCCCTAAGAAACATTTTCAACGGGTGGCGTCAAGGTAAAACATCCCCTTGATTTCCACAACTCCGAGTCCTATGGCAGATCATTGGTTCAATATCTGCGGTGTAGCCACACGTGAGTATTAAAAAAAAAAAAAAAAAAATTCGTTTGACCATGTCTTTCACTCTACCTTGACAAAAGCGTTTTTCTCCGGGTTCTCCGGTTTTTCTCTATGCGTAAACATAAATGCGGGTTGAGTGCCGGAATGTTTTAGATAATAAATGAAGTGGAAGTACGTGTGTGTGAAGAAGACCTCACGGAAGAAGGTTGTAAAATGTAATTATGTGTCTTACTTCGATCTCACTGAGTGATTGCAATTCTTCCGGCCGAAATAGTTCTTTTGCCCCAAAAGACCACGTGACCAGACCCTTTAAATGGAGCTCCAGTGTCAAAATAAGCTCCAGAAATGGAAAGAGCATCTCGATAATAGTAAGAAGGTGTCAAACATTTTAGCTGAAACTTCACCTTCTTACTAATATTAAGATATTCCTTCCATTTCTGGAGTTCGACCATTTTGTGACTTGTGCTTGATTTGAGGGGATTGTGGTCACATGACCTGTTAGTGCAGAGGGTCTGTTCTGTTATTGTCAGTTTATCTTATCAGAGGGATAAGCCACCGAACAAAGAGAAAAAACCTTTAACGATAGCTTCCAACTAAACGAAAAATAATTTTTTCCTAACCAATCACAACCCGTTATGATTTTTCATGTCCGCTCTGCTATGCTCTGGGCTCAAAAAAAAAAAAAAAAAAAAAAAACTGACTACTTATTCACGCCTCGACTTACGGCCCTTGGATCTCTACCTTAAAAATACTGAACATTTTATTCAATATATTTTGAGTTTTAGAATAGCCCTAAACTATTAAACAGAACGAAATATTAGCTGTGAACGGTCTAAAAACCACGCGAGAATTGATTTTGAATACTGTAAATGAAAAGCGGCCGGAGGTCTTGACTAACAATAATTTGTGCAATTAGTCCTGTTAGTTGTTCGCTCCACTGGTTATTTTGAAAATATAATTTCTTTCAATGTTGGCGACATCATTTTTCATTTCTGGTTGAAGCTTAACCAACTTAAGACATTGCATGCCAAATGCTTGCTTTTTTAGTGTAATAATGATCAAGGAACAAAAGAAAGAGAGAAAGCAAAATCTAATCCGGTTTTAATTATCAAATATTGAAAAAGAAAGAAATATATTTATTATATACCAAGTGCCAAAGTTCAATTTTCCTCAATTTCTATTAGTTGAGAGTGTATCACGTGAACGTGAAGAAATTCGACTGTCTCCCTGGCGACAAGTCTGGGAAGGCAATAATATGTTGTGGACCGGGAATAACAAAACCGGAAGTCACGTGACTGAAAAATATCAAA
>JAAAQI020158518.1:0-10003 GCA_011800005.2 Stichodactyla mertensii | reverse complement strand
TAGACAAATTCGAACCTCTATAAGACGAATAATTTTTACTGTATGGCCTTTTTACTTCGTCAGATCGTTATTTAGGGCAAAGACTTTGTGTAGACATAGGATTTGGCTAGGGTGCATATGCACTTTAAATATAGGCTTTCCATAACCCCCTTCTACCCCTCCTTACAACACCAGAAAATTTGATAGAAAAATACTGAAATTAACCCATCTTTGAAGGTTTTATAAAATTATAAAATAGAACCTTCTCCATAATGGGGGCTAGAAATTTGAATGAGTTATAAGCAAACTGAGTCAAAAACATATACCAGCACTAGAAAGAGCACCTCTATTTTAGTAACCCTAACTTTAACTTTAACTTTATTCATTTATATTGAGCAAATATCAACTTAAAGTTTTCAAATGCGCAACCCTACAAAGATTCATTATGTCAGATGTTATATTGGCCGAGAAATGTAAGTTGAAAATGACAAATTTACAGTCGTTTGTTGTCAATTTTCAACTTCTGTTTTCTTGGCCAACATGTAACACCTGACATAATGAGTCTTTGTAGGGTTAATGAAGTAAGGGTGCTCTTTCTAATGCTGGTATATGTTTTTAAAGTACGAATCAAAAAAACATGGGCACCTAGAAATATTTCAGAAATGTTTCTACTGTTTTTAGCCAATCAGAAATTGTTCTTTAGCCACAAAGATAATGACTAAGTTTCTGATTGGTCAAGAAACATTCCTGGAATATTTTTAGTACCTACGGTTTTCAGTTCACACTGTAATTTTAACTTATTTTAATTTGAGGCTGCCATTTTGGAGAAGGGTCTATTATTGTATAATGTGCTATCTTTGATGGTAAAGGAAGCTTGACTTTACAATTACATAACTAAAATTTATAATGTTAATATGATTCTGATTTTGCAAAATGATTATAAACTAATTGTACTTGATAGGTTTAGCTATGCATGGCGTGCTTAACTATTTTGAATGATGAACAATAACTTTACAAAAACAATTACCATAATAATAAACTTGTCTAATAGTGTTTCTGTGCAAAGTTATATGGTACATGTACACTGTATGTTCTGTCCAGTTACTTAATTTTCTTTTAAAAAAACAAAACAAAAAACAAAAAAGAACAAAAAACAAAGGCAATTGATTATATGTCCAAGTACAGACTAAGTTGAAAGCCTGTGATAAATATCTAAACTTCACTATGCATGAACTACTGTATAATAAAATTGCTACTTGAATATGGTACACCTTGAAGCTTTTTTCCTATCTACAAGTACAAGACATTTAGCATACTGCCCCTATTTACAGATAGTGATGTTATGCCTAAAATCACACATAAGCTTAAATGATAATCACATTTAACATTTAGCCAAAAATATAATATGAACTCCATTATTATCTTAGCTTTTTATAACATGCTTCCAATACAGCTTTATAGCATCTTATATACATGTATTTTATATTTTGTGTAGTAACTAAGACTTGATATGTACCTTGGTTAAGGAAAGATTCAGAGTTGTACACTGCATATTGATAAGGATGAAAAATAAGATTAGCACTGCAATAATTATTACAGTCACAGACTCTGAAATGCCAAGTTATTTCTAGACTTTTAAATATTCAATTCTTGTTGAGTGAAGGTTCTGTGAAGCTCAAATGTAAGGTCCAATATTGAATCTTATTATTTTACTCAGTGAAGCAAAGCTTTACTTTACTAAACTCCTTAAGATAACAGTTTAATCCATATTAAAAAGTATAAATTCAAATTATATTTATTGAAATTTTTTTTTCCCATTACAGACTATGCAGCATTTTAGAAGCAAATTTTCTCTGAATTTTCTCAAACACAATTCTTGAGGGCATTGATATAAGAATACAATCCCTGTTAAAATAAAGGCATGACATTTAAAATCTGGAATCTATTGATCATGAATTACATACATGAATATGACACTAAGATATACACACTATTGAGATTACTGTCAGTACTTCAGTCTAACAGCCAATCATATCATTCCATTTGGTGCCTTTATCTCACTTCTTGACATTTAGATTATATAATGCAAAATCTCTTATTCTTATCTTTCTGCATGGTGATTCTCAATAAAGTATTGTTGTATAACTTAATGCTCATCACAAAAACACACGTAAACATACCAGGATTGATCTTGTGGGTTTAATGCACTTGTAGTCTATTATACTGTGAAGGTACCTAGATGAAAGATAGTGATAAAATGATCACGGCCTTAACATTTTGTTTTAGCCCACAAAAAATGGTAATTCTTAACTGTGACCAAGGAAGTGCTTATTTTAAGTAATTTCTATATGAAAAGCTGAAGAATGCACTTAAATTGCAAAGTTCACAAATAAGTACATCAACATTTGCCTCTTAGAAATTTTATGAGTTAATTTTGACCAAGCATTTACTACTGACAATGACTCAATTTTTTAAAACTCTGTATATAAATTTGAAAATGAGATGTTAAGATGAAATTTATTCCAAAAGGAAAAATTTAATGTCTATACATTTTAATTAAAAGACATGTCCATTGTTCAAAGCTGCCGAGTACGCATCACCAAACTGGTATAAAAATAATAAAACTTAAAAACATGAAAAAAATAATTCTTTTCAAAATTGCAGTTTGCATTTCAGTTCAATATTCATTTACAATGCATCCACTAGTCAAATACTCTGAATAAAGCTTACATCAAACTGAGATTTTTAATTGAAAAAAAAGGGAATTCTGTGTGAGCTAAATGTCAAACAGTATATGCTTGGATGACAATTTGACAATTGCAGAGACAGTTAAGAATTTTTCAATTTAATTCACACCGCATATTTAATTATTTTCTGTCAAAAGAGTTTTGCCTATAAATATTGACGCAAAATCGTCATTGCTGTTAGAAATTAAGGATTTTATCGATTCTTTTTTCTATTAAGAAATGCTAAAATGAGAAGGAAAATAAGAAAATTAGGAGAAAGAAATTGGATTTTATCGTGACAGCTCGACATATCGACTGACTTGCTGTTTGATATTTACAAAAGAACAATAGAAAAGACTTGTTTTTAAATCAATGGAAGAAAATTATGGACACAAAAGAACTGTTTGGTAAACAGAAGCGATCTGCGAATTCCTTTGATAATATGCGGTAACTATTAGTTGAGTCCGAATGAAATGAAAGGTCTGGAAAAACATGATAAAGAGATAAAACAAAGCGAAACATAAAAAAAGGAACTCAACATTTATTCGTTCGAGAACATGAAGATTGATGCAAGATCTGTCATGTCTTTATAAGATTTTCAAGCCTTGCGGGTTTTTCTCTTGTATTTTTCCAAGGTTCTATGGCTCAATAGCTTCGCAGCTGTTTCTTTAAAAAATGCGTGAGATTTAAAAAGAAATATTTATACAAATCGCAACGCTCATGAATTGATAAAACGATTTTTTCAATATTCCTTCATCTACAGGAGTCGCGTCCGAATAGCAAGGCGTTTTCTTTTTTACTAGAGTGAATCAAATAGATGACAGTAAAGTTCATTTACTCGAGATTGACTCCACTGACTGGGAATTTAGCATTTTCTACTGCTTGAAAGATGATTTTAGGTTGAAAAATTGAAGATTATCGCAGTTAGATTAAAATGACAAGAGAATGTCAAAAAACAGACGCGCGCCTAAAAAATATTTTTTACCTCGAACGATTCATATGAAAATCTCGCCCTAAAAATGTCACCTCTCAAAGGAGTAAAAAACCGCCCCAATTCAAAGAATAATCTAGCTGAATTAAGCTAAGAATATCACAAGAAAAGGTAATTCTAGACTTACCCTTCGAGTATTTCGCGGTTTTCACGTCTTCTCTCTTTAAACTGGTTGGCTCACTTTATTATTGATGGTCGAAATTCTACTCCAAAATCATTCTTGCGGCTGCGCTAGAATTGTAGCGATTTGTAAACGAATCCCAGTTCACGGCGTTTTAAAAGCTAAGTCCATCTGTGCGTCCAGAATAAATTTTTTCCACGACCAATCTCATCGGCGTCGATCGAAATCCAACATGTATTCCAGTAAAGATAGTACAGACAAAAGGTGGATGAGTGCCGAAGTATCTGTTCCAATTTCTTCCTTTTCCAAAGCAATTAAATCAAAGAGTAACGACCCCACAGCACTGCTCATCCATATACTCCACACAAGGTAAGTTTTCGTCTCGAAAAACAGCTAGGGTACAAAAATATGGATAATTGTTGCCGTATTTAAGTTGTCTTACGAAGTCACGTTCGTGAATGGTCGCATTTTATGTCACGATGGACACCGCCAGAATAACCTCCAGTTTCTCTGTTATATGACTTCCTGGACACGTCCTCTTCTTCAAGACCGAAGCGTCAAAGGCATTAGCCAAAATAGGTAGCAATTTCTTGGTGCCAATATAATAAAAATGCTTGTTTTTAATACTCTGCTTGATTGAACATCCAAAGCAACGTTTTGTTTCTGCCAAGGAAACCTTGCGGGAGTGCTTTCTAATGCTTAATACAACAACTCTTCTGATTGGTCGATTGACAATTAGCCAAACACTAGCAATATATCAAGCATTCTGATTGGTTAAGTTGTGACTACTAAACTTGTAAGTTTGAGACCCATGCTTGACCTCATATCGCGCGTTGACAGGCAAGAAAACTAGAGGCAAATAAAATATCTGTATATCAACAATCGCAAAGAATGTTTTATAACGTTCATTATAATCGCTTAATCAATTTTCTTTGATATTTAAATGAATATTATAAAATTACTGCAGGGATTTTTTGTCGGGAAATGCTTAGAATATAGTAGCACATAGTTAATAGAAGAGGACCCGTCTATTAACTATGATTCTACACGTGTAGGGCAGAAAAATGGGCGAATTAATTTTCTATTGACCTTTCATTATCTTTGAAATGTAGGGTAGAATTTCATGGGTTTTCCATCTGAGTGTAAATAAATGAAATCCGGTGTTTTTATAACCGCTTTTCCGCAGTACATGTTCATGGCATTTAAAAACAACCACAAGACAACCTTTAATCCTGGACATTGGCATGTAAACCACAAGCTAGGCGAACGACAGATTAATTCACAGTACAGTACATGTCGAAAAGACGGCGAGAAAAGAAAGAAAACAAAAATGAAAAATGATAATTGCCTTTTTTTTCCTTTTGCTCCCTGTTTCCTGAAAGTTCATTTTTATTAGCTTTTACTTTTTTTACAAAGACTTTTTCAAATCGTACAGCTCTTTGAAATTTGATTTTCTTTCTCAGCTCCTTCCGTTTCCTCTCTTTCTTTCTTTCGTTATTTCTTCCTTTCGTTGTTTCTTTCTTTAGTTCGTTCTTTCTTTAGTTTGTTTCTCCCCTAGCTTCTTTCAGGTATGTCCAAGGGACCATCTTCTGATAAGTTACAAATTCTTTAGAGGGCTGAGGTTAACCGCGTTGTCACGATTTGAGCTGTGCGTTTTAGGATTTATACTCAGTACGTCAACTACGTACATGAAGCGTTAAAATAAAATTAGAGAGCGTTCATAACTTATGGCAGGGGGACTGTGGATTTGGGGTGACGGGGCAGCAACTTCAGGGGGTATAAAAAACAGTTCGCAACAGTTGCGCGGTGGGACAGACGGTGCGTTTCTCGTTACAAGCAACGTCGCATCGTGTCTCCGAGACTTAAGAAACAGTTTGTGAAACTTTTTTTAACATTTCTATAGAGTTTCGGGGTGCGGGGAGTATATGGACAGTCACGTGCCGAGTGCCGGGCAGAGAATTTAATCAGCTCTCCCTAGCTATCTGCATGCGTGTTTCGAGCTTTTTAGCCCTGTTTCCCCCTTTGTATTCCGCGCAAAATAAAAATTTCACTTAAACTTCATCTCAACTCGTACTGAGAACCAAACATTTATTTGTGAGTACGCCTAGATAATGTTAACTTAGTAACTATAACACTATAACAATAGTAATAATAAAAATAATTAAAAAAGGATTATTTAATTCTCTGTATCCTTCAGTGAGACAAATTTCCCTTTTCACAAAGAGTTAGCCCAGTTTTGGCCAACTAACCAATCAGATGGTGCGTTTTGAAAAAAAAAAAATCGTTAAGGCATCCCTCTGCTCAGGACCCTTTTTGCTTTCTCATGATGCTACAGATCTGAATAATGAGCTTAGTTTTTGTTTTCTTGCTGATCTAGAAACAGCACTTGTACAAACGCTGAACCACCTGCAATGCGTTTGGGCTGCCTGTGGGGAAAGCGGTTGTATGGCAGGGACCGAGTATCTAAACACCCTTCTGACAAGCAGTTTCTCCTTTATCTTTTTTTAAATCCTTTTCGCTGTCCTGGCTTGTGTTTCTTGTTGTTCTCTCGCTAACAAAAGAAACTAAAGTGAGCACAGCGGAAAAGTCTCGGTCACAAGAGAAAGGACGAAACGGGACCTCTGCTAGCAGAGTAGGCCTGTAGTAGAAGTCGTCCTGGACAACATTCATTACTGCAACATTCATTCTAGCTGTAAAATTAAAAATTCTAACCAGTCAAAATGAAAAAAAAAGCAAAAAAGAGCAGCACAATGGATGGTCTGAAGCGGTAGACCTCGTTTTTCACAACTTGCCGATGCATCAGTGACAAATTCAGTTTTTTTAAATACTGTTTTTAGTTTGTTTGCGGCTTTACTTTTGCAGCTTATCGGCTATTTGCATCTTAGGGTATTTGACAATAAAAGAATATTCATATCTCTTACTATCTATTTCTGTTTAGGAGATTCTTTTTTCGGAATATATATAGGATTAACATTAGTCGGCTTGTGCTTCGCGTAAGGAGACGCAGGAGCACCTATAATTAGAATATGATTATTGTTAAACCATAGTCTCCACATACTCTTGTGAAAACCGCGAACGTCCAAGTCCCAGATATGAAAGCATTTAGATACGCTATTCCAAGTCACCCAGTCCGTCGGGTGATCCATTTTGATATAAAAAACATAAGTCTTTCCTTTTGTTTCAGGGATAAAATCTGAGTTTGTACATGGATTCTTGGAGTGGTCGAGCACTTCCGCAATACTGCAGGAAAGAAAGGAAGAAAAAAAATTACTAAAGCTGCATTTACACAAATAAAGTTTCCTCCTTGACAGGTGTCCTTGTTGAAAAGCTGGCGCGTGTGCGCTTGTATTTGAACAAGGAGATTTGTCAGGGAAAACATAACTGGTGAAGGGAAACCTATTCGGTATAAGTGTAGATAGGGTTAAGGGAGCCGCCACAATCACTTCCCCAGAGCCTGCGTTCCTCCTGGTCAGCTCCCCGCTGCTGACCAGGAGGAACGCAGGCTCTGGAGGACGAGATTGGGGAGCCGCCAAAGACGTAAAAACGTACAGTGCGCATGCTCGGGAAATCGCCACGATAATGACGCTGGGACTAACAAAGAGATGAAAGCGTTGTAAATATGTAGATTTTAGAGTCCGAGACAATGCTGCAAATTTAGCACTTATTTTTTTCAGATTACTTTTCTATTGTAATTTTTCGAAATGTTGTGTTCTAAGAAGGAAGATATCTGAGACTGGTCATCGATTTTCATGATTTTCCGACCACGCGCAGTACGGCGCAAAGGCTTCATTTGATCATCTAACGTTGCAGATTGGTTGGTATGCGAAACTTCTCTCTAAAATTCTGTTATTTATAATGCCGCGCACAATGCCAAATTGCTTGTGGTAACGGAAATTTCAAATTGAATGAATGAATGAACGGATGAATAAATAAATGAAGAAACGAAGGATTGAACTGAATGAATGAATGAATGGAGAGAATGAATGAAGGAAGAAAGGAAGGAACGAATGAAAATGAGTAAATGAAAAAAAAAGACAATGGAAAAAAGATGGGTGGATGGGATTATTAATGAGTTAGTGAGTGAACAAAAGGATTTGTTCCTTCATCAAAATTCAAATTCCAAATAAAATTCCAAGGTGATGTACTGTATAGATAGCTAATCTCGTAGAAAAAAGTAAGAGTAAATCCTTACTTACCCAATAAGTCGCTCTATCTCTTTCTCATAATTCTCCTTCTTCATAACTTCCACATTTAGTTTGACATTAGGTTCATTATTCAAGGCGTGTTTTTTAAAGTACATTTCCTGGAAATACGGATGCATGTTTAACCCCTTGGTACCAAAGTGGTACGTGCGTGAGATGTCTGGTATGATACATTCACGACCCTTTCGTATTTCGGGCAGTCGCATCCACATGTCCCAGTCCCAGAACTTGTCTGGTGTTGGCCATTGAGGTTCAAGCTCTTCCTTGTACAGTTTACGTTTCAACACCCTTGAACATCCAAACAAGGTTTAAAAAGTTAAGTTGACTGAAAAAATGCTGTGGGGTACATGTAGAAGGGGATGGGAAATGAGAACAAGGGTAGCAACTGATACCAGCAATAGAATTTACCTGAAATTACTTGCTTATTATAAAAATAGTTAGTAAACATTAATTACCCTAATGCATACTGACCATCCTAATCCTGGCATTGTCTCTACTCTATATAACATGGACTTGTCTCCGACAGTGTGATCATAGCCCTAAACACACACACACAAAGAGAAGGTACTATAACGTATTTGTAATTCATCTTATCTTTGCCTTCTAACAAAGACTGAACTGCCTGACTAAACAATATGACCCTCAGATTCAAGCACTTAAGATAGTGTTTAGCTGGGCAAAAACAAAGGTCTTTATTCTCATGGGAATATGGCTGCTGGCTGAGTAAGGTCTATAGGAAAAAAAAGTGGATAAGAAATGGATCAAATCAGAAGATATCAAAAATGAATGGCAGTGACCCCAGCTTTTGCCATAGCAGCTCTGGGGGGGTTTGGGGAAGAGGAAAACTGGGGAGGGGAGGGGAGGGGGGGAACCCAACAGTCGGCCGCTATGTAGACTACTGTGGGTCTGTAACAACTAGGTTAAATAACTGCACTACAGGCAGGTTACATGTATCATATAAGAGAAAAATAATGATTTTCATAACTATGATCACAAACAACAGGTAAGAAGAATGGAGATGTCCAGTGTAGTTTTACATTTAAGGCAGATAGATTTCCAGGTGCAGGAATCTCTGGCATTGTAAAGTGTTCTAAGTCAGGCCTATAGGCTGGGGGGTTTACCTGTTTGGAGTCACTGCCATTCATTTTTGATATCTTCTGATAAATGTAGTCCATATATTCTTTGTATTTTGGCCTGTTTTAATGCTTGAACGAACCCCCCATTCAAAATCCAGCCTACAGGCCTGTAAGTACTTACACATGAACACACAATGGGATGAAGGGAGTGCGAAAATGGGTACAAGATATTACATGGCTGTAGAATGACTTTTACTTCATACTTTATTTTACCTGATCATTCCAAGCAGATATACAATATATGCTGTCATCCTGATCCATGAGAGGTAGGAGTTGCTGGAAGAAATTAAACAAGTCTGGAGAGACATCGAGATCCTCTTCTATAATGATCATATATTCTGCTTTAGGGTAGAGGTTGAAGGTTGTTGTCAGGCTGGCTTTATAATGCTGAGGAAAGTCCACAATATTAATTAACTGCATTAGAAAAATTCCATAATACAATCAAAACTTAAATTAATATTATTACTTTCTCACTCTCTCTGGTTGATTGGGTAGACTTTCTTGAGAGTCTTTGCAATAATCCCATTACATAGAATTTGTACCCTTTTGTTGATGGTGTCACTCTATTTCTTGCCCCAATAAACCAATGCATCCCATCCTACTCCAAGGCTCTCTTTATTTTTGTTTTTTTAGTTTTCAACACACAGCACTGTGAAGGGGGAGGAGGGGTTTAAAAGCCAAATGTTATTGCTTGGCCACATGTACACTCAAAGTCACATGAGTTGCTTTGTGTAAACACACATTTTCTAATTTTCCAACATAATTATTGCCACAGACAGACAGACAGACAGACAGACAGACAGACAGACAGACAGACAGACAGACAGACAGACAGACAGACAGACAGA